>NNCF01132696.1:77761-92253 GCA_002313205.1 Laupala kohalensis | reverse complement strand
GTGGAAGACGGAACGACGAAATCAAAACGTGATTGCACTCATAAGTTGCAGAGTATATATTTACAGAAAGATATACCATAATAAAATGTATTGTCAAAAAAGCAGTTACAAACTGCATATAACCACGTGGAGGACAATAAACTAATTTACTCTTCGGAAGCAAGGGACTATCCCATCAATTCCGATCAAGAGCCCTAAGGCAGATGTAGATTTAACATTTCAACATACTCCTAACGATAAAAATAGTTCAGTACCTGTTATAAAATTAATATAATACCCACTAAAAATGTATTACATAAATCATAGATTCGCAATTAAGTATTCTTATTAGCTATAGATTGTTCGGAAAGTATTGTCAATGAATCGTAAATATAAAACAACACTAAATTCGATATTTATAATTATCCCAAGCCGAAAAGAAGACAGGTATTTTTAATTGTTAATTAAGATTTCTCTGATCAAAGATCTTTATCATAATAAACTGATTCATCCAAAATTTGATAAAAGTTTAACATTTTTATTTCTTACGCCATCAAACGCATGGATCTTCTGAAAAACGTTTGCAGAAGTGATTGTAAAAGAAGAGATATGATATCTTCATAAAGCAGTTTTTTCCAAGTCTTAAAGAAAACAAGGACGCTATCAAATATTGAAGACGTCAAGGAAAGAAATAAGGAATTGTAGAGCCACTCAAGTAAAAATTGCCATTGTTGACGCCAAATGGCCATTCACTCACAACATTTAGCGACCACCAATGGCCATTTTTATTGGAGAATATTTCACCATCTATTACGATTCTACAATTTTGAGGAACCCTTTAAAACCCATATTATACAACACCCAACGTAGAGTAATATTAACATTGAACATCTATATTTACACAAGATATTTGTTTGAATTATTGATTCACATCTTCAAATAAACAACTTTGATAGTTTATACTTGAAAAATTTTGCTCATAATAATTAATAGGAATATACTAAATTATATCATTTTGCCAAAGTTTGCGTGACTAGTTGAAGTCGTCTTAAGCTCTCAATAACAAAAATGATGTAGTAAAGTCTGCTTTCCCTTTATAAACAAATATTAAAACGAGGACGTTTTAAGTATTTGTCAACGAAAAAATTTACGCTGATACGTATAGGCTTAAACATCCCCATGGAAACAACCAAATTTTACTCAAAATAGCGCAACTAGCACATATGACTAGAATGTACGAGTTAGTTAGGTCAGGCCATGGCATTTTGATAACTAAGGTCATTGATACCCTTTTTTGTTTTATTGTTGCATTACGACTCGCCGACATCGAAGTTTTTAGAGCCCTAAATTTCTTGTAAAATGACGTTTTGCACTGGGGAGAACCATCATACTACTCCCCGGGTGTGGGACTTCTTGAAAAAACTCGACCATATCCACGAAGAACCATCCTTATTTACCATATATCCAAACAGTAAGAAAACAGGAAAAGACAGACAACAGGTGACTAAAACAGAAAGATGTAAATTAAAAGGAAAAAGAAATAAGGATGTAAATCGCTCCCTAAAGATCGTAAAAGGAGCCTTGATTCATTTATGGATTTAAATTATGACATAGAAATAAACATCAGATACAGTACACAATGCCACATTTCTGAAAAGGAATCTAAAAATGCAAATCAGAGGCGATTCCTTGTGCCCAAGCATATCGTCCAAACTGTTGGGTAGATTGAGTCTCCGTCGGCTTGATATTGTATTTGAGACACACCAAAATAAAGTGTTCCACGGGAAGTGTTGTCTTCCAGGTATCACAGACGGGGGGAGGTTCATCGCGTAAGAGATGACCATGGGTAAGATAGCAGTGTCCAATACGAATGCGTGTAAGGATTACTTCTTCACGTCTGTTCGCACGGGATGATGACACCCAGGTCTTAACGGAGTCTTTTACCTTCCTCAGCTTGAAGATACGACTTTGCCATTCGGCAACCAAGTGAAATATTATGGTAACCTTTGAATCTGACGTAGGTACGGATGAAATGTCAAGGACTGCCCTCTGCGTTCCCCATTTCGCTGCCTCATCAGCTTCTTCATTACCCATAATACCCACGTGCCCAGGAACCCAACAAAGGACTATTTCAAAATTTCTAGATACTAGATGGCTATTCAAAAATTGAATTGTCAGCGTAAGAGTGTCAGAAGTGTGCAGTGAAGACACTGACAACGGAACACTAATTGAGTCACTGCAGAAAACCACACGGCGTATTGAAGATAGCTGAATGAAATTCAGCGCCACAAGTATTGCTTTAGGATCATCTGAAACTCCCATCAGTTTCACTCCGTAAGATCCAAGTAAAAAATCACGTCTTCTATTAAAAGAATGTTCCCTAGCGTCTACTAGTAAGCATTATATTCGACTAGTGCGGAAAGCACCATTTGCAATCCGAACTCCGGCATGGAGGATACTGTTACATCAAGACTATTTCAAAACTTTGAACAGGTAGACGTTTTATTACATTCTAGACGACTTATTCGCGTTTGTTCGCAATAAATTTTTCTTCCCATAAAAAAAGGAAAATTTGACAAATAAAATTTTTGGCGTTGTAAAATTGGGATTCGAAATCTCGTTTAGTGTAATTTTATCCTCTTCTATTTTTTCTTCAAAATCTATAATTCAAGTATATTTTTTGAGTACTGACGTAACTATAATGTAATTTCAAAATATAAAGAATTACCGCAGTATATAAAGATTGGTTTTTGTAAGAAACCGGTATTTTCTTTTTATCTTTACGTATATAATTTTTATTGATGAAAACTCAGTTTGCAAATTTCAATATTCCCTACACAATTTTCTAAACATTTTATTTACATTTGCGTCATATTAAAAATAAATATGTAATGAATGATCTGTAATCAAATAATAATATACAATATACCACATTTATTGCGTTACAATAAACCTATTAATGATGTTAAAGAGTAACAATTTTGTTTTTCGATCTATACCTCTCAACATCTTTCATAAGTTTTTCATCACTCTTACTCAATTAAAAGGAGTTTTTGAGTGATAAGAGACGAATGGAATAATGAGAAAATAAAACAATTTTTATAAAATTAAAAAAATACAACTGTATAGCAATGATAGTAGGGTGATCCACTTAGCAGCGCATTTTAAACCTGTCATCAGTTTCAGAACTGGAACCGTGTGTACTTATATGTATGATGCTCAAATAAAAGTTTTCGATTTTTCGAAAAGCACACAAATTTTTCGATTGTATTAAGTCACACTTATTCAAAAAACAGTGCATTAATTCAAAAAAATTCTAAACTTATTGCGTTTTTTTTGTGGAGCTTCAAGGGCTCGTCAACAGCAAAGGTATTAGAACCCATGCCAAAGCGGAAATATGCAGATTCGCACAATAGAGAAGAACCGTAGTAACTCTTCCTCGTGTGTGGGACTCGCCGAATATCTCGACCATACCCACTAAAAAACCCTCCTGTATTCAACAAATATACAAATACAAATATGTAAGAAAAGAAGTAAAAACTGTTGCTTATAACATTATATCACAAAAAAAGAAAACACTTATAAAGATTATATTTTCTAATTATAGAACCCTCCAGAGAACTTGTAGGAGGAGCCCTGATCTACTTAGACAACTCAATAGTTTATTGTCATTAACCGTTTCATTTCCTAGAAATGTTGGTAAATCTGCAGCCAAACCAATTTGTTTCCGCAAACTCGAGTATATTCTGCGATCAGTTAGTAGGTGACGCACTGTCAGAGAACAGCTACACTCCTCCCAAACGAGTTCATCATCAAGTAGTAAGAGATACCTATGAGTGAGAGGACATTGTCCTTCGCGCAGGCGAGTCAGCAGGACCACGTAGCGCCGAGCGGGCGTACAGGAACTGCTCCATCACTTAACACAGGATTTGATAAGCCGGAGCTTATTCCTTTCAACAGCTAACCACTCCATTCACTCAGAATCTATATCTTGATAGATTTTTAGAGATCTCGTTTTGGAATTGTAGACAAGTCTACGCGATTCTTGAGGCATGCCGACTTTGCGGAAAAGTGTGCTTCCTAATTTCCTCTGATTCCTACGTGTCCGGGAATCCAGAAAAACATTATATTCTTCCCATACACTTTGCAGCAAGAAAAGCACATCTTGGATGTTCTGGATCAGCTTATCAGCTGGATACATAGTCTGAAATGCTTGAAGCACATATAGCCAATCAGAACGAATTAGGAACTGTGATACGCTGAAAAACTTTCTTGATTGCAATGCTCTCAATATGACGTAACACTGAGCAGTGCAAACGCTGCACAGGTCGCCTAGACGGTAGCAATGAGTTTTTCGGGGATAAACCAAAGAGCAGTCGACACCTTCAGCTCGCTTCGACCCGTCGGTAAACACAGGGATACGGACCCGGTGTTTGTCGAGGATTAGGTGAAAGTATACCCTCAACATCGGAGCCGGAGTGTTCTTTTCGCCATGATGCAGAAGATCGTAAATAATCTTCGTCTTGTGCAA
Organism: Laupala kohalensis; assembly: GCA_002313205.1. Taxonomy (NCBI): domain Eukaryota; kingdom Metazoa; phylum Arthropoda; class Insecta; order Orthoptera; family Trigonidiidae; genus Laupala; species Laupala kohalensis. The sequence goes on along the minus strand of NNCF01132696.1, from coordinate 87,743 downwards.
AGCCCAAGGAGGAGACTTAATAAAACCTTGGTATAATACAGTAGGTGTGCGCATATTTAAGGTTTCTAAAATTTGATTGGAGCGATATCCAAAAGGTTTGGCTGCTCTCAGTCTGTTGTCGTAAAAGGAGCTGGAAGAAAAGGATGGATGAAGAACGGCGTTGTACACCAGATTGTCTGGTAAAGTTAGGACATGGCAAAAGTGTCGTAGAATGAGGAGTTGCTGCCGGAGGTAAAGAGATGGTTCGCCACTCTCCACATATAAACTCGGAATGAGACTAGTGCGGTAGGCTCCAGTAATAGTCGAATTCCTGCATGGTGGACACTATCTAACTTCTTTAAATAGCTTGCACGACGAGAGCTATATACAACGCAGCCATAATCGATCCGAGATCTTATAAATGCTCGATAAAACCGGTGCAGAAAGTAGTGATCAGCGCCCCATTCCCTGCTACTCAGGCACTTTAACAAATTTAGAGACTTCAATGTTCTTGCTCTTAGGTCTGTCAGATGTTCAATGCAATTTAGTCTCTGATCAAAAATTAGACATGGTAAAGAATTTTACAAATGGGTAGAATTTAAGAAGGTTTTTCCCCAGGGTGAGGTTAGGTTCTACCAGAAGGCTTGGTTTCTACTGAAAAGAACACAGGGTGTTTTCTCAGCAGAGAAACGAAAACCTGTCGTTTTCGACCAGTGGTATAATCTATTAAGGACGAGTTGGATTTGCCGCTCCGCACCTGTGACACTCTGTGATGAACAAAAGAGAAAAGTCATCAACAAAAAGAGAGTATAAAACTGGAATCTTTACAACAGGCGCTATGCTGTTTATGGCCACTGCAAATAAGGTCACACTCAAGACTGAGCCCTGAGGAACACCGTTCTCTTAAAGAAGGAGATCCGAGGTGTCTCTTCCAATTCTATAGCGGAAGGAACGTTGATCCAAAAATGACATGAGCATCAGAGGAAGACGTCCTCTAAATCCCCAGGCATAGAGTTGTTGTGAAATTCCATGTCGCCAATTAGTATCGTAAGCCTTATCGATGTCAAAGAATATTCCGATAAGATGTCTTCGGACGAAAGCATCTTGAATTGCTCATTCCAGGAGAAGTTGTCAAAAATAAGTTGACCAGGGTGGAATAGAATTTCCTGAAACCACATTGAGATTGATCCAGCAATTTATTCTTTTCAAGATACCAGACGAAACGTCGGTTGACAACTCTCGACAAATTTTTACCGACGCAACACAAGGAAATGCTTCAATAACTACTGAAGATCGTTTTGTTCTTACCTGGTTTTAGTAAAAGGATAAGCGTTGCTTCCTTTTAGTAATTAGAGAAAACTCCCTCGGACCATAAAGGATTAAAGATATCCAGAAGATATTCTTTCGACTCGAGACTGAGTTGTTTCAGCATTTCATAATGAATTGAATCAGGGCCAGTAGCAGTGTTGTGGACTGTCGCTAGAGCTGACTCAAGTTCCCATATAGAGAAGGAAGAGATATAAGATCCGAGTTGATGGAACGAAAGTCAGAAATGTGCTCTCTGCTATTTTCCTTTTTCTCGCGAAATCGGGAACGCAGTTTGCTGTAGATGTTAGGTCAGCAAATTATTCAGCCATCACTAATGCAATTTCTCTGTTGTTGGTGAGAATCCGACCCTGATAATCTAGATACTGGAGCGCAGGAGTACCTTCCAGATACCTTCCGGATTGGCTCTCTTACTTTAGTGGACGATGTTGTTCTCTTTATGTTGCTTAGAAACTCTTTCTAGGAGGTGGATCTGGATTCTTTGATACTTCTGCGCGCTTTCGCTCTAGCAATTCAATATGCATCGAGGTACTCCGGGGATGGACTAGCTTTAAATCTCCACAATGCTTTTCGCCTTTCCCGAATAACGGACCGAGATGCGTCGTTCTACCAGGGGACATGAGGTCTTCGCGGAAACATAGATGTTTCCGGAATGGATTCTTCAGCGGCGTGATGAATCACCTGGCTCAGATGGTCGACCCTCTCTTGGACGGTACCCGTGTCTCTGAAGAAAGACAGGGAAGGAGGTAAAGTGTCCAATTAGCCTTATTGAGAATCCATTTCTGTGACTTGCTTTCGGAAATAATCGCACGTTCCTGCAAGGACAACCAGATAGGATGATGGTCGCTACCATGCAGATCATCTTCTACCTTCCATTGAAAGATATCAGCAACTTCAGGGGAGCAAATTGATAGGAATATAGCAGACCATGAACCCGTGGCAATTGCGATATGGGTCATCTCCCCAGTGTTCAGTAGACATAAATCTTCTCGCTCAAACAGACAATTCATCAGTCGGCCCCTTTGGCAATCAATCGACGAATCCCACAGTACACTTTGGGCGTTGAAATCTCCAAGGAGGAGGAATGGTCGAGGGAGCTGGTGAATTAAATCTTTGAGGAAAGTCTCCGAGAAATCTCGTATCCGAGGGAGATAAATAGAACACATGGTCGAAACTGGTACGCTTTGAATTTTGACTGCTATAGTCTGGATGTGGGATTGTAGGAGAACAGGTGAGCAGAGGAGAGTGTTTTTAACAAACACGGAAACTCCTCCTCTTGCTCGATCTCCCGTGGTGTCGTCTTATCTGAAGCTGCTGTATCCTCGCAGAGACGGTGAGTGTTCTGGACAAAGTTGTGTCTCTTGTAGACCAATACATATCGGATTACGACGCGCTAAGAGTTCTATACCCATTATGGTTCCTCTAAAGTATGGAAGCCTTTACTTTTAGGAACCTCTGGGGTCTGGCTCATGAATAATCATTTCCGCATCAGCGTCAGACAATGCACATTTCGATTTGGAGGTAGGACGAACAGAGATATTCTTCATTCGTCTCCCGGACTTCTTCGAAGTGTTGAGTTTGATTTTGTAAAGTCTACAAAGTTCAGGGGTTAAGCCATCGAACTTTGCTTGGTTTTTGTCTGTTTTTATTACTTACAAAATATGCGTCACACTGCTGGTCTTCATCTGTGTATTAGATGGAAGGGGTGTGGAGGGAATCTTTGACTTGGCTGGAGTGTCTTGGATATATTTCTTGCCGCATTTGCACTTACATGTGCACGACGTTGTCGTAGACACGTCAGTGAATCCTGTGTGGACTGACACGCTCTTCTTGATTACAGGAGTCTTGGCTGCGGTGGAGTAACTGGTAGAAAATACAGGGTATAAAGCCCTGTATTTATTTTGCGCTTCACCGTACTGGATCTTCTTCGTTGTCTTGTTCTCGTGTATTTTTTTCTTCCAGAAAGGCGACAGACACCCTGCTCCACACCGGGTGGCTGCCTGTGCAATTAATACACTTTGCAGGCCCGTTGCGTGAGACGCCGGGGTTGTATGCCTCCTTCCCGCTCTTCCCGCAAGTATCACGGCCTATACACGATGTTGTCGTGTGTCCAAACCTCTGGCACTTAAAAAAGCGCACAGGATTTGGAATAAAAGGACGCACCGGCAGGTTAAGCCAACCAGTCTTCAGATCTTTTTGTAATTTTAAACAGTCAAATGTCACGATGAAGGACCTGGTCCTCTGCGGAACACCATTTACCTTCTTCATGATTTGACTGACCTCAACTACGTGGTCAGCCTCCCATTCTGCAACAAGTTCGTCAGTTGTCATTTCCATTATGTCCCTGCAACTTTCAACACCATTGCTGCGCCCCCCAGGGGACACACATCTAGTAAGTACGTGTTTGGCAAACACGGGGTCCCGAGCCGAGTCTGGTATTACTTCCACTTACTTGTGGCATGCTCTTTCCTTTCTCTTTCCTTGTTTCCTTAGGACACCTCTTGTTCTTTTCGATCCTTTCGCCATTAAGGCTAGGGTATCTTTCATTTTTCTACCTCGCCCCAGGGGACTTACATGTAGTAAGTACGTTTGGCGAACACGGGGCCCCGAGCTGAGTATGGCATTACTTCCACTTACTTGTTCCATGCTCCTTCCTTTCTCTCTTTTGACCTTCTTTGGTCATCTCTTGTTCTTTTCGATCCCGACGCTATTAAGACTAGGGTATCTTTCATTTTTCTCATTTTTTGTCCTATCCCTCATTTTTTGTCCCCCGTATTCTTTGTCCCCTCTCATGTTATGTGCCCCCCTCATACATCAATTTGATGTATGTTGTGAGATATGTTTTAGTATGTTGTAGATCAGGAGGGTTTTTAGTGGATAGGGTTGAATCATTCGACGAGTCCCATACGCGGGGAGTCATGTTGGCTCTCCCTAGTGCGTAACTCCATTTTCCCTACCTGTACAAGATTTTCGGGCTCCAATGTCCTTTGATGTCGACATGAGCCCTAAAGTCCCACAAAAAAACATTGCTGCGATTAAATCGATTGGTCGGTCGAGGAATATTGAGGGACACCTTTGCATTGAACTTGCAGGATACCATATTCAGTCTGAGGTACATACGCCAGATATCGGATATCATAGAACAATATGAGACCTTTAGAGTTGAAAATGTAAACATTCCAAGCATGACTAGCAATGGAGGTGAAGTACTGTACGTTCAAACGCTCCCAGATCTTGCGGTACCGCAAGAAAAGAAGTGGAACGAGTCATCTGTAATCGTAGAATCAGACAACACAGATTCATCTCCAGACATTGGAGTCGCGTATGTATTCGTCTTGCAACTCCACAAGAATGGAGGCGTAGGAACAATGATATCGCAAAGAGTTCTAACTTGAGTTGCATCGCCGCAGTTGATGTACCTGCTCCTGCTATACCATGGGTTATGCTTGAAGAATGGTACGATAGTAGGAACAACAACCGACGTTTGCCACCCTGCATAAGAAAGCATGTGCTTCAGAGAGCTGGGCAAACCACAAGACGTCGCGACAGAGGACGTGTTCAGGCGTATGGTGAAAACCCAACGCTAAGACAACTAACCACGTCGATGTGCGTGACGACCACCGACTGTTAATCACATTAAAATGAGAGACGTGTGAGTCAAACACTGACACCAACACACATGGAGGAAAGGGCTAAAATGAGGGGGGCAGATAACATGAAGGGGGACAAAGAATAAGGGAGGACAAAAAATGAGAGGAATGAGGAAAATGAAAGATACTTTATCCCTAATGGCGTCGGGATCGAAAAAAACAAGAGGTTACCAGGGGAGATCAGGAAAATTAAAGGATCATAGCACAAGTAAGAGGAAGTAATGCCAGACTTGGCTCGGGGCCCCGTGTCTGCCAAACACTTACTAGATGTTAGTCCCCTGGGGCGAGGTAGGAAAATGAAAGATACCCTAGCCCTAATTGCGTCGGGATCGAAAAGAAAAAGAAGTGACCAAGGGAGACCAGGAAAGAGAAAGGAACGAGCATGGCACCAGTTGAAGTAATGCCAGACTCAGCTCGGGGCCCGTGTTCGCCAAACACGTATTTACTAGAAATAAGTCTCTTGGGGGCATAGAGCTTGAATTGGATACAGAGATACTAAAGCCAGTAGACATGTTCCACTCATGTAAACGGAGCCATGTGGGACACCGTTTTCAAAAGGATGATTTGGTGATAAATAATTACCGAGAGGAACGCGGAAACTGCATTGAGTTAGGAAGCTCACCAGTAACACAGGAAGACAGCCTCGGAATCCCCACGAGTTAAATGAGCGCAGGATTCCGTACGTCCAGGTTGTGTCATAGGCTTTGTCCAAGTCAAAAAAGATGGCCACGAGATGTTCCCTAAATACAAAAGCTGATGAGTTGGTAGATGACAACGCAACAAGGTGGTCTAGCGTTGACCGCTGTTTTCTGAAGCCACATTGGGTATTAGTCAGAAAGTTTCGCAATTCCAGACATTAAAAGCTGCGACGATTTATCATTCTTTCTAACAATTTGCAAACGCAGCTTGTGAGAGAAATCGGTTTAAGGTGCGACGGATTAGAATGATATTTTTTCTCCTTTAGAAGTGGAATAATTACGGCCTCACGTCATTGAGAAGGGACGGTATGCTCATTCCAAATACAAGTTATATAACTTTAGGAGGAATTTTATGCCAATCTCTGAAAGATGTTTTAGCATCACATTATGTATTTGATCAGGACCGGGGGCTTTATCCTTCGAGGCCGCGAGAGCAAAGGTCAACTCCCTCATAGAGAGAGGAATGTTATATTCATTGTCTCTGTAACTGAGGAGTTAGAGACTCTTTCGTTGTGCGATGCAAGTTCCTCGTCGATGACTTCAGGTAAAGTTTCTAACTGTCCATTTACCTTGAGTCCAGGGATAGAAAAAAAGGAACATATATCTTGAACCTTGCGAACATTTTGCCATAGGATTGATGATGGTGTACGGGTTGTAAGAGATGAAATGTAACCCTTCCAGGACGACGACTTACTTTCTCAAAGAGTTCGGTTTGCTCTAACTCTGTATCTTTTAAACTCAATGAGATTTTTAATAGTGGGTTATTTTTTAAACCACGCTGAAACTTTCTTTCTAGCGCTCACCGCCTTTGCGCAATTCGAATTCCACCATGGAACAGGGCAATGCCTTGGATTACGTGATGATTTAGGGATGGCAACATCAGCGGCTTTTCAAACCAGGTTGGTGAAATGGGTTGCCATATTATCTACATCGGCGAAAGGCTCATCGCAAAGATTGATGTTGCGTTTAAACACATCCCAGTCTTCTTTTTTTCTATATCCACTGATAAAGGCGTGAAACCGAGGGGCAAAAGACGTTGAAATGTATAAGAATCAGGTTGAGGTCAGTCCCATACAGATCGACAAGAGCTGTCCAGTTTAAGATTGGAAAAAGATAGGAACAGCATATGGGTAAATCCAGCACCGATAAAAATCGGGAAGCTGTATAGAAGTGGGTGGAGTGGCCCGTGTTAAGGAGCAGATGTGTGCAGAACACCACATCTGATTATGGGCATTGATTTATTTTTTGTGGGGCATTACGGCTCGTCGACATCAATGTCATTAAAGTTCTAAAAGCTTGTACAGGTAGGGAAAAGGCAGTTACGCAATTAGGAGACCCAACATGACTCTCCCCGCGTGTGGGACTCGCCGAATAACTCAAACACACCCACTAAAACCCTTGTGAATTACAAATGAAAAATTAACATATCACAAATATCAACCTATCTCATTTTAAAATTTTCTTTTTTTGGGGGGAGGGGGGCTATAGGGCTCGTCAACATCAAAGGACATTAGAGCCCTTAAAACTTGTACAGGTAGGGAAAATGCAGTTACGCACTAGGGAGAGCCAACATGACTCTCCCGGCGTGTGGGACTCGCCGAATGACTCAGCCATACCCACTAAAAACCCTCCTGAAGTAACACTCAAAACTGAAATCCCAACATCTCTTTACTAAAAACATTTTTAAAAAAGAGGAAAGAGGAAAATGAAAGATACCCTAGCCCTAATAGAGTCGGGATCGAAAAGAACAAGAGGTGACCAAGGAAGGTCAGAAAAGAGAAAGAAAGGAGCATGGCACAAGTAAGTGGAAGCAATGCCAGACTCAGCTCGGGGTCCCGTGTTCGCCAAACACGTACTTACTAGATGTAAGCCCCCTGGGGGGTCATTTTTTAAAGAAGAAGAAAGAGCGAAATGAAAGATACTCTAGCGTCGGGATCGAAAAGAACAAGAAGTGACAAAGGAAGGTCAGGAAAGTGAAAGGCAGGAGCCTTCCATAAGTAAGTGGAAGTAATGTCAGACTCAACTCGGGGCCCCGTGTTTGCCAAACACGTACTTCATTAGATGTGTGTCCTCTGGGGGGGGGGTTAATGTAAAGTATGGTAGACTCACCCTCATACACACGGTCTGATTGACGCTGGATATAGAGACTTCTTTGGCATAGACTGAAGCGTCTACGAGTACAGCGTCTCCACCGTGTGCCCGTAGGCCGTCTTCTAATTCTGGCCTTTAGCATGTATAACCACGAGAGAGAAAAGAGTGTTTTAGTAAGAGGTGTGTTTCCTGAAGGCGTACTATTAGATTTTTTTTTTGTGGGGCATTTTGCTCGTCAACATCCAAGGTCATTAGAGCCCATGCAAGTAGGGAAAAATGCAGTTTCGCACCATAGAGAAGAGCCGCAATGACTCTTCCCCGTGTGGGACTCGCCGAATATCTCGCCCATACCCACTAAAAAACCCTCCTGAAATCATCAAATATCCAAATAGAAAGATGAAAGAAAAGAAAAGAAAACAGAATAAAATTACATTATATCATCAAAAAAGAAGGGTAAACAATTTTTAAATACTATATTTTCGAATTACACAAACAAACGATGAAAACAAAGAATACAGTAAAGATGAAAAGGGTCTGAAAATTTTAAACCCTCCCGAGAACTTGTGGGAGGAGCCCCGATCTACTCATAAAATTCAATAGTTTGTTAACATTAACCGTTTCATTTCCGAGAATTGTTGGTAAATCTGCAGCCAGACCAATTTGTCTCCGTATTCTTGAGTATTTTCTGCAATCAGTTAGTAGGTGACGCACTGTCAGAGAACAGCTACATTCCTCACAAACGGGTTCATCAGCAAGTAGTAAGAGATACCTATGAGTGAGAGGACAATGTCCTATGCGCAGGCGGGTCAGCAAGACCTCGTCGCGCCGGGCTGGCCTACAGGAACTGCTCCATGACTTAACACATGATTTGATAAGTCGGAGCTTATTCCTTTCAACAGCTAACCACTCATTGCTCCATTCACTGAGAATCCTTATCTTGACGAAATTTAGTAGGTCTCGTTTTGGAATCGTGGAGAAATCCACGCGATTCCTGAGGCATGCCGCCTTTGCGGAAACGTCTGCTTTCTCATTTCCACTGATACCCACGTGTCCAGGAACCCAGCAAAACATTATGTTCTTTCCGTCACTTTGCAGTGTGAAAAGTACATCCTGGATGTTCTGGATCAGCTTATCAGCTGCATACATGTTCTGGATTGCTTGGAGGGCACTCAGAGAATCAGAAAAAATCAGGAAATGTGATCCGCGGGAGCACTTTGTAGTTCGCAATGCTCGCAATATGGCGTAGCACTCAGCAGTGTAAACACTGCACAAGTCGCCTAGACGGTAGCCACTGGTCTCACGGGGAAATACCACGGAGCAGCCGACACCATCAGTCTGCTTCGACCCGTCGGTAAACAAAGGGATACGGACCCGGTGTTTGTAGACGATTAGGTGAAAGTATACCCTCAACATCGGAGCTGGAGTGTTCTTCTTGACATGATGCACAAGATCGAAAATAATCTTCGGCTTGTGCAAAGCCCAAGGGGGAGACTTACTAAAACCTTGAAGTAAGATATTAGGTGTGCGTATATTTAAGGTTTCCAAAATTTGTTTGGAGCGATATCCAAATGGTTTGGTTGTTCTCAGTCTGTTTTTGTAGAAACGGATGGAAGAAGAGGATGGATGAAAAACCGCGTTGTGTACCAGATTGTCGGGTAAAGTTTGCAAGTGGCAAAAGTGTCGTAGCATGAGGATTTGCCGCCGGAGGGAAAGAGATGGTTCGCCACTCTCGACATACAAACTCGGAATGGGACTAGTGCGGTATGCTCCCGTAACTAGTCGAATTCCGGCATGGTGGACACTATCCAACTTCTTTAAATAGCTTGCACGAGCAGAGCTATATACAACGCAGCCATAATCGAGCCGAGATCTTATGAATGCTCGATAAAACTGGTGCAGGGAGTAGCGATCAGCGCCCCATTCCCTGCTACTGAGGCACTTCAATAAATTCAGAGATTTTAATGTTCTTGCTCTTAGGTCTGTTAGATGTTCAATCCAATTCAATCTCTGATCAAAAATCAGACCTAGGAATTTCACAGAAGGATAGAATTTGAGAACGTTGTTTCCCAGGGCGAGGTGAGGTTCTGCCAGAAGGCTTGGTCTCCTACTGAAAAGAACACAGCGTGTTTTCTCAGCAGAGAAACGAAAACCTGTCGTTTTCGACCAGTGGTATAATCTATTCAGGACGAGTTGGATTTGTGACACCCTGTGACACTCTGTGATGAATGAACAAAAGAT
>NNCF01132696.1:49239-59483 GCA_002313205.1 Laupala kohalensis | reverse complement strand
AAAGAGAAGAAGAGGAAAGAGAAGAAGAGGAAAGAGAAGAAGAGGAAAGAGAAGAAGAGGAAAGAGAAGAAGAGGAAAATGAAAGATACCCTAGCTCTAATAGCGTCGGAAAAGGAAGGTCAGAAAAGAGAAAGGAAGGAGCATGGCACAAGTAAGTGGAAGCAATGCCACACTTAGCTCGGGGCCCCGTGTTCGCCAAACACGTACTTACTAGATGTAAGCCCCCTGGGGGCTTTTCCGTTTTCGTCAAAACACTGTTATATATGAATGAGAGACTTGTATGAGATACATGTCAATTTGTATGGGGTATTACCATATGTTACTCTTTGACATACCGCAGGACAGGTCCTTAAACAAATTCTGATAGGTTTTGTATGAGCATCGAACAAGATATACTCGTACATGTGACTCATACAAGTCAAACGCTTAAGCGCATGCGCAGAACCCATGCATACCAGTACGCGCTCCGCCATGTTTGTTAACATTTTATCTTTGCACTTTGTAGGTTATGTCATTGTTTTCAAACATATTTAAAATAATCTATTGATTCTTAAAATCTTAAGTGTTCAGTAGTGCATATTATATTAACTAGATATGTTTATTTCATTAGTAGATTAGTGTATCAGTTTGTGTTCTTCACTCGCGATTCACCAAGAATTTCCTGATGCAGATCACGAACTGTAAACGCTACGTATACACATGTAGACCGAGCGGTGGCGCAGGTGGTAGTGTTGTCGCTCATCACCAAGTCATCCCGGATTCTGTTCCCGATGGGGTTAGAAAATGTGAACCTTTTCACATTAATGTCCCAGTTCATATGACTAGTAGAAAGGCAAGCCTTCATTCCTCTACCCAGCTCCTCCTACTATCAATAACTATAACCCCTCCACGTGGGTCAAGTTGTTGATAAACCCAGCTATGCTTTTCTGATTTCTGCTTTTTTTGTAACTATAATTTGAGTTTAATGTTAAATTGTTTCGTTGCTTCATTTATGTTTTTGTTGCAATTCGTTACACCTGACGACGACTCAAACAACGAGTGGAAACGTTGAAATGTTCACAATATGTCATCGTTTTAAATGTAAATACGATCCTCCCAATTTTCATCTTGGATTTTAAGATATAAATGTTTTAAAATGGTTAGACGGATGAGCAGACCTTAAGGTCTGAGTTTCGCAAAAATAAAGGCACTTTTATTATTATTATTATTATTATCGTCCATAAAAAGGTTGTAAGTTTTGATTAACTTATTAAGTTTCTACCTCGAACGTTCTAACCTAGGTTTCATGTTTATTATTGTTTTGTCTTTTGTGGGGCTTTAGGGCTCGTCAACAGCGAGGTCATTAGAGCCCTTAAAACTTGTACAGGTAGGGAAAATGCAGTTACGCACTAGGGAGAGCCAACATGACTCTCCCCGCGTGTGGGACTCGCCGAAAGACTCAGCCATACCCACTAAAAACCCTCCTGCATTACAACTCAAAACACAAATTCCAACATATCGAAAACTTTACTAAAAACATTTTTAAAAAAAGAAAAAGAAGAGAGGAAAGAAGAATATAAAATATACCCTAGCCCTAAGAGCGTTTCATGTTTTTTACGTGCAAAAAATCTTTGATCCTTCGATCTTTCGTACTAAAAATAATTAAAGTCTAATATCAAGGCATTATTTATTTATCGCAAAAGGAAATCTGTAGTATGTATAGCTGCTATCGTAGACCAAAACATTAACAGACGGTTCATGAGGGAAGAAATATTGCTTGTCACTTGGCCTCGTCAATATTCCGGTAATGAATCACTTTATAGGACACTTTTTTTTTCTACTTCTAGTTCTACAAAACGATTTATTTTGTTTTTTTGTTTTTTTGTCGAACTACTTTGTATTTGAAATCATGACAAAATCCCTATTCAAAGGAGTCCTTTCACGAGACAAAGTACCCGAAAGCTATTAAATGTTTTAGAAAATATAAATGTTTTAAATTGCAATGTACGACGAACTATTATATAGGCTACGACAAAAACTACATTTCTTTTTTACCTTTCTGTTAAACTCGAAACTCGTTTCATCATTTGAAAGCCTCGTAATCCAGTTTAATTTTTTCAGCAAGCATTTTTAACTGCAGTATTTCTATATGCACACCTACGTAATATTTCCGTACACGCGTATTACACCAGTGTCAAATCATTCAATACTCGTGGTTAAGAAGTAAACATTGAAACTCAAATTCAGCAAATAAGGACGAAAGCAAAGTTAATAATGAAAATAAAAACGGAAGAAAACTTGAAGAAACGCATTTCATGTGAGATATCGTCTTTGGCGAACATTTCATGTTCTCCATCTCTTCTCTCAAAATTACGCTCATTTATTCTTCGCCTATTTACGTATCGTCTTCGACTAAAGTTTTAAGCGAAATTTCGAGCGAAAATCAAGAATATAATTACGACTAAATATACTAAAAAGCAATAAAGACTAAAAAAATATTTTGTATTTTAATTCGACCATCTCTTTGTGATTTTATTCGGAGCAATGCTATAATGAAGAACCAAGGTAATGAAGAGAAAGTATGATCACCTTGCATAAGCTGCATTTTTCTCTCACGAACATTAACTTATAAATATTTTTATTTCAGATGGATAATGTTTACCTCGCACAATATATTTTCCAATGAAAGCTATATAACGGTACTATAATGCCCATTGATACTTGGCATTGTCAGACTGATTATGGCAGCTAAACTAGCAAACGTACTATCTGAATAAATATTTTACTAGAAGACAACCCCACATCTTTCATTTACTCTTAAACATGAATACTAGTGTCGCCTCACCGAAACACAACTAAATTTCCCGAAGGGCAGAAACATGACTTCGAATGCAGTACATGAGACGATGATGGAAAATAAATTACCTCGAAAATGAACACGTGGAAGAAAAAAGCTCATTAACAAGTCAACAATCCAAAAACAAACATCGGAGAGCAGAGGAAATGTCTTCTTTTTTTTTGTGGGGCTTTAGGGCTCAAGTCGACATCAAAGGTCATTGGAGCCCTAAGAAGTTGTACAGGTGGGGAAAATGCAGTTACGCACTAAGGAGACACAACATGACTCTCTCCGCGTGTGGGACTCGCCGAATGACTCGACCTCATCCACTAAAATCCCTCCTGAATTACAACATATTAAAACATATCGCCAAACATACATCAAAACATTGAGGACAAACAATGAGGGGTAGAAAAAAATGAAAAGATAATGAAAGATACCCTAGCCCTAATAGCGTCGGGATCGAAAAGAACAAGAAGTGACCAAGGAAGGCCAGAAAAGAGAAAGGAAGGAGCCACGCACAAGTTAGAAGAAGCAATGCCAGACTCAGCTCGGAGCCCCGTGTTCGCCAAACACGTACTAACTAGATGTAAGTCTCCTGGGGGGAGAAATGTCAAAAACGATAAAGCAACTAAAAACTACAGCTTAGAATTCAAAACTTTTAAAATCGCAATTTGTATCTAAATTATGTAAAAATCTATCGTACATCTTTTGCTATGAACGGCATGAATTCTAAATATTTTAAACAACTTTCCTTCGAATTTCATTAAAGAATATTTATCTGAAATTGATGTAATTTAATCTGTTTAATGGATTCACTTCGGTAAGAGATATGTTACCTAAAAAATTAGGAGTGATCCTAACGAGTGCATCGTCTTTATATCACATTAAAAGTACAATAAACTTCGCAGGGAAAATCATGTGTAACCTTTCTATTAATTCAAAAAATTAAAAATATTCCACAATTATTAATAATCTTATTTAATAATAAATCATCAAAATAACTAGATGTGTGAATGCACGCTCGATATTAATATTTACAATTAAATGTTCTTCCTGTATATCGCATTGGTATAGTTAGATATCTTTGTAAACCCATTTCGACCTGGGATTTTCTCCGATTATGTTTGGGTGCTTGGATTGAAATTGAGGGAGAATTTTCTTGCTTCTATGAATATTGTTGAAGTTAGATCACTTCTTCACTATAATCTACATGTATAAGGCGAATGCATGCTATCTTCTTTTATTGGGGATTTATTTTTTTTTAATGGAGCTTTACGGCTCGCCAACATCACGGTTATAAGACCCCTAACATTTTTAAACAGGTAGGTAAAATGCTGTTACGCACTAAGGAGAGCCAAAACGACTGCCCCCGGTTGTGGGACTCGGCGAATGACTCGACCATATTCACTAAAAATCCCTTCTAAAGCACCAAATATACAAACGTAAAGGAGACAGAAAAAGTCAGGAAACAGTTCCTTAAGACATTATAAAAAAACAAAGAAAGATGTAGATTTCAGGAAATAGAAATAAATACCTATTATATATTATTACGGTGCACCAATCATGGAGCTGCGCTTTTCGCTGTGTAATTTGCTATATGTTGCCTGCACTTTCCAAACGTATTTTATTTTAATGTGTAGCCAACTTTTGTTTCTGACTTTCTCGGTGGCATATTTGTGCTCATATCACTTTTTCAATTTCAATACATCGACTTTATACGCGATTGTTGCGTTATACCAACCTCACAAAACATCAGCTGATCACAAAAACGAAGAGTGGTTTCGAAGATTGCAGTGTCCTTATATATGTGGTTTACTTCACTAAAGTTGGCGTCACGTTTTCTATTTTCTGGACAGGAACATTGAATTTTTGCTATTTTTTTTTTGGTTAGGGCTTTAGGGCTCGTCAACATCGAGGTCATTAGAGCCCATGTAAGTAGGGAAAAATGCAGTTTCGCACCATAGAGAAGAGCCGTAGTGACTCTTCCCCGTGTGTGGGACTCGCCGAATATCTCGACCACTAAAAAACCCTCCTGAAATCAACAAATATGTAAATAGAAAGATGAAAGAAAAGAAAAGAAAACAGAATACTAATACATTATTTCACAAAAAAGGAAAACCATTTTTAAATATTATATTTCCGAATTACACAAACGTACGATTAAAACAAAGAAGACAGTAATGATGAAAAAGGAATGCAAAATTAAAACCCTCCAGAGAACTTGAGAGAGGAGCCCCGATCTACTCATAAAAATCAATAGTTTATTAACATTAACCGTTTCATTTCCGAGAATTGTTGGTAAATCTGCAGCCAGACTAATTTGTCTCCGTATACTTGTGTATCTTCTGCAATCAGTTTGTAGGTGACGCACTGTCAGAGAACAGCTACACTCCTCACGAACGGGTTCATCATCCAGTTGTAAGAGATACCTATGAGTAAGAGGACAATGTCCTATGCGTAGGCGGGTCAGCAAGACCTCGTCGCGCCGGACTGGCCTACAGGAACTGC
Source organism: Laupala kohalensis (assembly GCA_002313205.1). NCBI lineage: Eukaryota > Metazoa > Arthropoda > Insecta > Orthoptera > Trigonidiidae > Laupala > Laupala kohalensis. The sequence continues at coordinate 54,157 of NNCF01132696.1, read as the reverse complement.
TCCATGACTTAACAGAAGATTTGATAAGACGCAGTTTATTCCTTTCAACAGCTAACCACTCATTGCTCCATTCACTCAGAGTCCTTATCTTGACTGAATTTAGGAGATGTCGTTTTGGAATCGTGGAGAAATCCACGGGATTCCTGAGGTTTGCCGTCTTTGCGGAATCGTCTGCTCTCTCATTTCCTCTTATACCCACGTGTCCGGGAGCCCAGCAAATCATTATGTTCTTTCTATCACTTTGCAGTGAGAAAATTACATCCTGGATGTTCAGGATCAGTTTATCAGCTAGATACATGTTCTGGATGGCTTGAAGGGCACTCAGCAAATCAGAACAAATCAGGAAATGTGATCCGCGGAAGCACTTTGTAGTTCGCAATTCTCGCAATATGGCGTAGCACTCAGCAGTGTAAACACTGCACAAGACGCCTAGACGGTAGCCACTGGTCTCACGGGGAAATACCACGGAGCAGCCGACACCATCAGCCTGCTTTGACCCGTCGGTAAACAAAGGGATACGGTCCCGGTGTTTGTAGAGGATTAGCTGAAAGTATACCCTCAACATCGGAGCTGGAGTGTTCTTCTTGTCATGATGCAGAAGATCGAAAATAATCTTCGGCTTGTGCAAAGCCCAAGGGGGAGACTTACTAAAACCTTGATGTAAGACATTAGGTGTGCGTATATTTAAGGTTTCCAAAATTTGTTTGGAGCGGTATCCAAAAGGTTTGGTTGCTCTCAGTCTGTTGTTGTAGAAGCGGATGGATGAAAAACCGCGTTGTGCTCCAGATTGTCGGGTAAAGTTTGCAAGTGTCAAAAATGTCGTAGCATGAGGATTTGTCGCCGGAGGGAAAGAGATGGTTCGCCACTCTCGACATACAAACTCGGAATGGGAATTTTGCGGTATGCTCCCGTAACTAGTCGAATTCCTGCATGGTGGACACTATCCAACTTCTTTAAATAGCTTGCACGAGCAGAGCTATATACAACGCAGCCGTAATCGAGCCGAGATCTTATGAATGCTCGATAAAACTGGTGCAGGGAGTAGCGATCAGCGCCCCATTCCCTGCTACTGAGGCACTTCAATAAATTCAGAGACTTTAATGTTCTTGCTCCTGTTCGCTAGACTTTATTTCGCTATTCACTTTTACATGAATCGTTATGTAAGGCGCGCAACATAACTCCCGTTCTCACCCGGTAGCTACGACATACACACAAAAATACAAAAATTGGTATCCTTGGACGGTGGGTAAATCCGGAATGTAGACCCTACGTTCTGAAGGACTAATGTTTTCAGAATACAGTTTATTTTCCATCTCTTTCACCTTTGCGTCATCACCTTCGGTTCGACAGACAGAGCAGGAGTTATAACAGTTATAACAGGATCATTCGTTGTATCGCACGTTGGTTCACCATTAACTTCAGAGCTCGCGAGGAAGCAAGTTGGATTTTGTAAAAGGAAACGCTATCTCGCAGAAACGGTTCGCAAAAGGTACGAAACATTTTCACGATGGAGAGGCGGCATGAATATGAAACATAACGACGTGACAGATTACTCAGTAGGTCAGATGACTACATCAAACAGAAGAAGAAGATGTAAAAATATTTAAAATATGTCAAAGTTAAATGTGTTTTAGACGCGAGTAACATACAATTTTTTTGCTTATATTTGTAAGTTTGTTTATGTTTGTTTCATTCTATGTTTGTAAAATTACATATTTAGGCCCAGTTTCACTAAGTTCGTTTACTGCCTTAGACGATTTTTGGTTGTTGAGGAACGTCGATTAATATAATCGACTATCAATTTTTGCTATGTGAAACGCATACAATTTAATGGTGATTAAATTTACCTTATAACATTTATGAAAATCGTGATATTTCTACGTTACCTTTTGTTAGGTGACTAGATTAGTCCGTTATTGATGGTGGGGTGGTCTATGTTAATGAAATATAACAATAAAAGATCAGTGACAATATAGATAAATAGATCAATGACCATGAAAATGTTTAATAATATTCAATTGTAAATCATAGATTCGATAAACAATCTTAACTTTAATAAGTCGTATTACAATGAAGCATGTTATTTCAATTAATATCAAATACGCAAAACTGCAATAAAAATCATACACTTTAAAAAAATACGACCTTTCTTTATGTAAACGAAAACACTTCTAAATTGACACCGAATTTTCATGCTGAAATTATTTTATATCGGATTTCTGTTAGTGAATAAATTGAAACCTCGTCAACATATTATAATACAATCAAATAATAAGTATATCGTTCTACATACATCTTTCGAGGGTTGAACGAATTTGGCAAACTCGTAAAAGCGAAACAAAAGGTGATACTCAATGTTCAAGATTATTTTTACACTGCGATATCTAAGAACAAAAATCGGTCGTGTTTTCCGTTTTCGTCAAAACTCTTATATATATGAATGAGAGACTTGTATGAGATACATGTCAATTTGTATGGGGTATTACCATATGTTACTCTTTGACATGCCGCATGACAGGTCTTTAAACAAATTCTGATAGGTTTTGTATGAGCTTCGAACAAGATAAACTCGTACATGTTACTCATACAAATCAAACGCTTAAGCGCATGCGCAGAACCCATGCATATCTAATCCCCCTTCACACAATTTAACTGTAATATTGCAATATTTTTAAATTAACCCCCTTCCTCTTTTCAATTTTTGAGAATCAACGATGTACGCATTCGGTTACCTTCGCGGACTATTAACGCCAAATGATTAATGGATTATAATTAACGAATTTGGTATAATTGAAGGATTTGGTTTAAATTTATCTTCCCCTTATAAACGAGAAGAAAAAAACATTTTTCCAAGATTGCGTTCGCTTGAAAAATCAAACTAACCCTCTTTCGAATAGGTTAAGGTTACTTTGTTTTTCGAACAATTTTTGACGTACATTTCAATCTTTCTGTGTTAAAATGGCGTTAAGTAATTCTGCGCGAGTGGTTCTGAGAGGGTTGGTAGATGACGTGCTTGTGCTCCTCGCCACTAATTAACTTTTTTAATTTCCGTATTCGAATTCTAATCATACGCTCTTTTCATTTTTTAGGAAAAGGGTCATTAAAGAAATGATATACGTAGCTCGAGAAAATACCTGTATCTCCAAAACTGATACAGATAACTTGTACAGAGGATATGCAAATATCAGGAAAACTAACAGATTATTTAGATCATAGTATATAGGCACATAATCAATAAATTAAGGATTTTATCATTTCAGAATTTAATGTTGCCTCTTATTGTTTAGTATGTGCACAATGATGTTTTGGTGTAATGTGTGAACAATACAGTATTGTATAGTTTAACCACGTTGTGATTTGGCAACAATGTAACAAAATATATTTTTTAACATGTGGGTTGGCAATAACATAATGCGTATAAGCGGAAAGAATCAATTTTTTGCTCTCATTGTTGATTCATTATGATGATGTACAGAGTGATGTACTGGTAGGAATCACATGCCGCAGAGTGGGGGTGCCGCACATGCCGTAGAGTCACATGCCGCAGAGTGGGGTGGGGTTTCTTACCAGATCTCCCGTGATTTGTCCATATTAGAATAATCAGGTGTGCTATAATATTGTATTGTTTGTATTATTGTGTATGATTTTCTGTTTAATTAATTTTAATTGTTTGTAATAATCACCTGTTTATGTTATTAGCCCTGAAGAAGGTTTCAAATAAAAACCGAAACATTGGCGAGTTATTATGATATTGTTTTATTGGCCAAGCCCTAACGATACTATTTCAATCAATACAATTTTTTTTAATAAATTATGAAATTTTAGAAAGTAGTTAATTGGAAGTATGCGATGAAAAATAAGTGCTCCACGAAGAAGGTTCTGTTTGAAACGAAACCTATTTATTTTCTCAAGTTTGTATTGATCTATTATTTTGTTTCATCAAAGGAAGAAAATCGCTTAAACACACACACACACACTCGAAGCCTTGTTACTTTCTCTCGAGGAAATTCAACTTCGGAATACAATAACGTGAACGGAAACGCACTGTGTTTATTGTATATTACTGTATTGCCCTCAACGTGGTCAAAGGCAGTTTGTAACAGCTCTCTTGACATTAATTTATTTATTTAATTCTTTATTTATTTATTTTAGTTCTTACTGACTTGATGTTGGTACGGAGCTTGTGCTCATTGAAGCCAACGCTTTTACTTCGCCATCATCCATAACAGTAATAATGCTTGTACCTCGCGTTGTGTTGGCAGAACATTCGAATTTCCCAAAACTTAAATCCATCGCCAATCTCGGCCATCAATTCAATTCAATTGCTCTTGTGGCGCTGTTCTGTTCCCTCAGCATCGAGCAAAGTGTGGAACTAAGATTACCTTGTGTCTTAGCTTGTTGTGTTGTATTAACTTGCATCTCTTTACAGCAAATAGTCGCTTTTGTGACTACTATCAATACTTATTCGGATGTTACTTAAATTAATAGACGATGTCAATTTGCGTTACGTAACCATATTGCGTATTTTTCGGCAAAGTTACGTGAGTTTAAGTGTACCACATCGCACACTGGAGAAGAGACTGTCTCTCGTGCTATTCGTATAAATCCGAGATCACGAATCATTTCGGACGATTATTACACTTTCATTCTATAAAATAAGAAAGTAAAGCACCCATCTGGCTGTCGGGATTAATATTTAGATTTAAAATTATTTCATTGTTTTGCGCAAACTCTCCAATCTTTACCTTAGGCCAGTGTTACACGGCCATATTTCTATGTCATACATGCGACCAAAGATAAGATGAAAGAAATGATAAAACGTTCTCTCAATGATTGATATATATATATATATATATATATATATATATATATATATATATATATATATATATATATATGTGTGTGTGTGTGTGTGTGT
>NNCF01132696.1:37100-49073 GCA_002313205.1 Laupala kohalensis | reverse complement strand
AGAGAGAGCATATATATATATATATATATATATATATATATATATATATATATATATATATATATATATATATATATATATATATGATCAAAGTTTGCGCATTACACATAGCAAAATACACACATTACGTAGCGTAAAATATTTTCGAAGTACAGAACATCAATGATGGGAGACAGTTCCTGCAAACACTTCGTGGTGTTTCCTATAAACACCAAATATCCCCGCGAATGAAAAATGAGGATTATTTTGATAATTCGTCATGCTAATAACTCAATATACGTCAAATTTCGATGATTCGTCGTTTTAATTATTTTTTCTTCGTAAAATGGAAATGTGGAACATCAGACTGTTAGAGGTGGCAATCGGTAGCGTCTCTTTACAAGTATAAAGCATTTTCAATGGCTTTGTATACGAATCGCTGCCTTCTGTACAGAGACCTCACAAACTAAATTGAGTTGCGTAGCTGCTGGGTTCGTGTCACTTCTGTCCTCTTATTATTTGTTATAAAGGCGAAAACGTGTTGTAGTCGTGTGTGAAGAAGAAATAGTTTCGAGTAACTGCAACTTTAAAAGTACAAAAAAAGACCAGCTCGACGAAAGACGAGCGCTATGGTTGAACCGTGTGTTTCCTAACGAAATTCCGAAAGATATTTGGGTTTGCGAAATTCATTATATGTTAGGTGGGAAATAAATTGTTTATCAATTGCCATTCGAAGAAATATTATTACTGACTAGCAGAAAAGTGAATGTAGTGTCCGTTGTACGCTTTGTATTATAACCTCTCAAATATTTACAGCACAGGACTTTAATATTTCCTCAATCAAGCATTATGTCTCGTTTCGACGAGATTTATTCTGTTTTAAATATTGTTATCCCTGTTTGTGTAGGACAAATCTCGATTGCGCGGGAATGCGCCAGTTCAACAATAACGATACTTACGTTTCCGCTCAATATAAACTTATCTTCAATTCTTTTCGCTTCCACTGAATAAACTTTCTCACTGGCGACAAAGTCTTCAGCACGTTAGACCTTTGTCGCTAAAAACTGCCTGAACGTGTAATAGCACAAACATATTGAGGTACTCTTGAACTTGGGCGTATGTTATGACTTGAATTTCCTCCATTTTTCTCGAAAAAAAACCTGCCATTTTATTCGGAACCAATCCTCCCACTCTCGATGTATTGTCCAGGTAACAAACACGAACAGCTCTTTTGAGTCTACTCAAGTACAAGGACTTCAGCATCTTCCTTTGTCATGTGCACTATGACAGTTAACAAAAGTTTGAAGTCAAGCGCTCAATTTCCCCTTAAGTTTGTAGTAAAGTGGTGGGGAGATGACGTCATTGAGAGTACCCTATTGGGATTTGACGTATGGAGTTTAAGATGGCTGAAGGCAATATGGCCGTCTTATACATACGGCAATGATTACTCGAAAAGTTGTTGACACAAAAAAATGAATTATGTTTTCAAATATTGACAATATATCTGAATGGGCTGGTTACATATAAAGAACATCATCTCAATAAATAAATATATTTAAAGGCACGATCAGGTCACCCCCCCCCCCGGATCCAGTAAGTACGTGTTTGGCAAACACGGGGTCCCGAGCAGAGTCTGGCATTGCTTCCGCTTACTTGTACCTGACCTTCCTTGGTCACCTCTTGTTCTTTTCGTTCCCGACGCTATTACGGGTAGGGTATCTTTCATTTTCCTCTTTCTTCTTTTTTTGAGATATGTTGATATTTCAGTTTTGAGTTGTAATTCAGGAGGATTTTTAGTGGGTATGGTTGAGTCATTTGGTGAGTCCCACACCCGGGGAGAGTCATGTTGGCTCTCCCTAGAGCGTAACTGCATTTTCCCTACCTGTACGAGTTTTAGGGCTTTAATGACCTTTGATGTCGACGAGCCCTAAAGCCCCACAAAAAAGAACGATCAGGTCACGATACGGAGCGCGAGAGCAGTGTACGTACGAACTAGTTGCCCCTGACTCTGCCAGAAAACGCGTTGAAACATGTCAGATGAAGGACATGATCAAGGAGTCTATACACAGGAGATGACACTCGTGGAGTGGAGTAGCCTTTTCTATGTGTACGAAAAGCGTCGTCAGCTCACGTGGGGACATGAATCTTCAGCGCCATCGCACGCTGCTTATTGTAACTACTTCAAATTCATATGTCTCGATAGGTTTTTTTTTTTGTTTTTTTGTTTTTTTTTGTGGGGCTTCAGGGCTCGTCAACATCGAGGTCATTAGAGCCCTTTGTCTCGAAAGGAAAGGTGTGCATAAATACAACAGCACAAGTACTTTTCTTGTATGCTATTGATATTCAGTACACGTGTGGCAAATTTTTCATGTTAATTAATTATTATCTTATTAATAATAATTAATTATTTTAGTAATTAATTAAATAATAATTATTAATGCTACTACTATTAACGTCCGTTATGTAATTCAATTAAGTAAATAATTAAAAACTTGCGAGCTTTTGTGGACTAGAATCCAGGAACACAAAAGAAATTTAAAATCAGTTGAACAAAGTGTAGTTACCTCACATTGCATTAATTATTATCACTCAATGGATTGGGATAAAACAGTAATAATGGACAAAGAAGTTAATTATTACAAACGTTGTATATCAGAAATGATATTTATAAAAAAGACACACGAAAGTTTGAATTTGCGCACAGACACTAAAAACTATCTGGTTTCTACAATACAATATTACAATAAACAGTAATAATATTCATCGCCCTAGAGTGTCAACCACGCTTTGCCAAAAAAAACCTTATCATTCGGGAATCGTTCTATATAATTCCCTGCCCAAGAATATAAAAGATATTATGAAATTAATATCTTCAAATCCGCGGTTAAAAACTACCTCCTGCACCAGTGCTTCTACAATGTAAAAGAATTTATTGATTTTAATAAAAGTTAAATCCGTCTTGAACTTTATCACGCCATTGCTATAGTACTTTTAAAATAATTTATAACAATTTCAAAAACTATTTTCTTGCATGATTGTGTTGTCTTATGGCTCCTATTAATTTAGTTTTATGTGTACTCAACTTTGGCACGGTTGTGTACATAAATTCTGTAGCCCCATCCTGGCCCGGGTTTTGCTCCGGTTTTCCTTCGGGTAGAGGCGGATTTCTTATACAGGTTCTCTAGGCTTTGTCTAGGGGCGTGTTTATTGTAACAATAAATCGTGAATTTAGTGTTTTTTCAACTCTTATGATTTTTAAAACTATACTCAGAATAATCTATAGTTCGATAATAACTTGTACATGTAAATTTACAAACATATTTGCGTTAAATTACACATAGAAAAGGCTACTCCACTCCATGAGTGTCATCTCCTGTGTACAGTCACCTTGGCCATGATACATAAGGTTGTGACCATGGCGGCCATGTTGATGCTCTTAGTCAGTTAACGTTGAGCGAACGAACGAAGAACGATTCGTTCAGTGTGGTGAACGAAGAACTATTCTACCGCGGGGTGAACGAAATCGAATTGCTCTGAATAGAAATGGGAGCTAGCATCAATATGGACGCTCTAAGAGCTCGTCAAAGATCGGCAAAGAGCTCTTCAAAGATCAAAGGTAGTTTGATGAGACGGAGCGTAGTCCGAAATAGTCCGAAAGCAATATTATAATCATAAAATAACACTAATGTAAACTTAATGCTTTATGATACAACGTTTATGATCATTTGAGGTATATCATCATTAGTTACGTTTTAAAAACAATTTTTTCCAAATATCAGAGGTGTCAATGTTACACTTTAAAAACAATTTTTTCCAAAAATCAGAGGTGTCAATGTAAGGTTATTTTAGACAATACAGCGTTTTCAGATATTATTCTGCGTTTATCATCCTGCCTTTCATCTGTGACGTACAAACGCAAATTAAGAAAACTTAGCTGAGCTTTTACGATTTAAGGCAGATTATCTCACATATGCTTCATACTCGGGTATGCAAAATTGAGATTTGTTTGGAAACACGGCGTGCGGTTGTTATAGACATGACGTCACACTAATTTTGTCTGTTAGTACATGCAATTAGGAACCAAAAGAGGCTCTACCTGGAGAATTAAGAAGTTTTTATTTCGACTGATTCTTGAGTATTTTTTGGTTGCTGAATCAGAATTTTATGTTTGCGTAAAGATATCTCTTCCGAATAACTAAGCATTTTGAAAATAAATCGGAAAAAATAAAGTTTTCAAAATATATGGATCTAGAGTAATAGGGAACAAAACAAAATAATATTTTTGTTTCTTGAACTCTAACCGTTCCGTTGAAAAATCTTGTGTGAGTGTTTTTTTTTCTTCTTTTTAACATTTATGTTCCGGGTACTGAATTATTTGACATTTTAATATACTGTTTTCCAGTGTATTAATGATTATTTGGAAATCGGTAATTTATACTCTCGTGTAATTGTACACGAACTATTTCAATTCTCCTTTTAAACTTGCTTCATCTCCTCCTTGACCAGATATTCACTCTTCTTTATCACAATTAGTCTCCTATCTAATAGAGTCATGCAATATCTCGTTTCTTTGTTGTTTGTTTTTTATTGAGGCTTTACGGCTCGCCAACATCAATGTCATAAGTTCCCTCACAGATTTGAACAGGTAGGGAAAATTCTGTTACGCACTTGCGAGTGCCAACGTGACTCTCCTCGCGTGTGAGACTCGCCGAACGACTCGACCATATCCACGAAAATTCCTCTTGAATTACAACATACCAAAACATATTTCAAAACATTGAGGACAAAAAATGAGGGGGGACAAAAAATCGGGAAAATGAAAGATACCCTAGCCCTAATAGCGTCGGGATCGAAGAGAACAAGAGGTGACCAAGGAAGGTCAGAAAAGAGAAAGGAAGGAGCCAGGCACAAGTGGAAGTAATGCCAGACTCAGCTCGGGACCCCGTGTTNCCAGACTCAGCTCGGGACCCTGTGTTCGCCAAACACGTACTTACTAGATGTAAGTCAAATATTACAAAAAACGAAAACAAAGAAAGATGTGAATTTAAACCCTTCCTAGAACTTGTAGGAGGAGCCTCGATCAATTCATAAATTCAAGTCATGACATAAATGAAGATCAGATACTGCGATAAAGGCCACGTTTCTGAAGAAATCTAAAAAGGCATTTATATTCGTCATTTCCTTTATTCAGTCTCGCTAATAATAGAAAACACAGCTGAGTTTTATAAGGCGACGATTAGCAGCATTTAGTACGATAATTTGAATCTGTACAATTTCAGGTGTCACGAGAAATTAGCTTCATTTTTTTTCTCCACTATTACCATTATTAATGTGATTGACTAATACTGGCTATAAGCTCAAAATCATTGAAAAATCGTAAATAACTAATAAATAATATTGAATAAATAAATGTGAGATATTTAGTATATGAATCATTATAATATATAAATTAGTTGGAGACTCCTATACTCAATAAGCGATAAACATATCCGAGATATTTAGAAATTAAAAATAACTCATATCCCGCTTATTGGCGGAAAAAAACAGAAAATACGTTAAATCTAAATACATATAATTTATTTAAAAAAAACTAGCTTTTATTTACGCCAAGTACTAAGACGAATGAGATACGTGTTTATGTTTTGTATTAAGGAAATGCAACACAAATGTCTCCATTCATACAAGGTAGGTTCTAATAAAAATAGACGTTCTTTCTATCTTTATCGATGAAAATGATTTAATATTTTATGTTGAGATATTTGTTTCGAAAAATCTCGTTGCGCGAAATATCCTCAAATGTAAATGTCAGTTAATACCGAAGGGCAGTGATTGGTTGGTAAGTATGTACTTGCCTAAATATATATTTTCTTTACAAATCGCTTGACGAGCATTACCTGTGTATTTGGCATAGCACTATCTTAATACCCCCAGTGGACTTACATCTAGTAAGTACGTGATTGGCAAACACGGGGCCCCGAGCTGAGCCTGGCATTACTTCCACTTACTTGTGCAAGGCTCCTTCCTTTCTCTTTCCTGAATTTCCTTGGTCACCTCATGTTCTTTTCGATCCCGACGCTATTAGGGCTGGGGTATCATTCATTTTCCTCTTTCTTCTTCTTTTAAAAATGAGATAGGTTGATATTTGAGATAATGTTGATTTTTGAGTTGTAATTCAGGAGGATTTTTAGTGGGTATGGTTGAGTCATTTGGCGAATCTCACACGCGGGGAGAGTCATGTTGGCTATCCTTAGTGCGTAACTGCATTTTCCCTACCTGTACAGAATTTTAGGGCTCTAATGACATGGATGTCGACGAGCCGTAAAGCCCCAACAAAATAAACACTACCTTAATACAAATCTAAATTTATTTTTATTTGTTTCAGTACATGGCGTAAATAAAGGCATTTTTTTAAAAGGGTTTTATTTATTATTTTATACTTTCCGTATTAGAATTTGTGTATTCATGGGTCTAATTATTCTTGTTTTTTCGTATGTTTACATACTAAAAAAATTTAAACACAAACCGATTATTTAATATAAATATATAACAAAAAGAAATTCCTCCGCAGTTCGTAATGATAAGACAAGAAGTTACAATGAAAAGGCATTGGTTATGCAATTCGTTATACTTATTTGTATGAAAAGACGGTTGCCCTTCCGGAGACCCTTCCCGGAAGTAATCCGCCGCGAGTTCTATCGAAGTAAAATCGTAATTTTAAGAATCATTTTTAAAAAAATTTGAGTTTTACATAATACCTATTGCAATGTCATCGGTTTCATATAGGCGTGTCCAATTTCAGCTCAAGTTGGGGGAACTGGTTTAAAATTCAGTTGCAAGATTTGCCTAAACATACCAACAGTTCAAATGAATTATGTTATGTTGAACGGGAGAGAAACGGCACCTAGATACGATTTTACCCGCAATTTTAGAGTTTTCTGTAAGTTCAAGTTCAATAAAAGTTTGTAAAAAACGAAATAGCACTGGCTGACAGTCTCGTATGTTGACTCATCACGGAATGTCAGGAACTACAAAGCGTACAAACTTCAAATTTGGCTAGTAAGGATTTTACGAAAGTCTTCCCTTAACGGGATAAAAATTGGGATGGAATGTTTTATGTATTTATCACACCATACTTCCAAAGTGTCTGGAGCAATTTCAACCTAACACGATTGACTATCATGTAACAAGTACTATGGGGTTAAGACTACCATGTCACCCCAAAGAGGGGTGGGAAGAGGGTGACATGTAGAATTAATGGAAAAATCGTACATAGATTCGAAACCATACTATTCAATGACGTTGATATGAATAAGAACGTCCCCGATGCTTTGAAAGTTTACAATCAGTCCACATTGGAGATAATATACCACTAGCATCCATAGTTTAGGAATGGGAGAGGAGGAATGTCAGAAATAATAAAAAGACGACCAACATCGTTTTTTAAGACGCAGAAGAGCAGGGTCACACTCAATGTCGCTGAAGTCCTTGGTCACCCAATATGAGGGAATATATCCTCCCTTTGGGAAGAGAAATTAAAGGAAAGAGGACTGATCGTAGTTTTCGGGGACACCGAAATTAGTAGTAACATTCCCATAGACGCCTGAGCACACAATCAGCCCGTGTAAACTTTTTTTTTAATAGGACCAACGTCAAGGTCATTAAAGTCCTTGCAAACCTGTATAAACCCCAGCACCCCTAGGGAAAGGGATGCCATGAAAAAATAATTGGACTTGCTGGATACCACTGAGGAGTTCATAATATTCGGTGTCGCTGAGTTGATAATATAGTCTCGAGATGGAGTAAGTCTAAATTCAGCCTTCATGAAACAAACACACCACTAGCTCCCTTATGAGAGAGTGGGTGTGGAAATATGCTTATGGATAAAGTTAAAAACTAATTTTTATAGATGAAAGAATTAAAAATGCATCGGATACATCGCTTTAGGTTTGATGAGATGTTGAAACTACCAAAGTCGTTAAGTTCAAGTTGAGATCACATGGAATCACGGTATCCTTAAATGTCGGGGTGGGGTGGGCGAGATGAAATAATAACGTAAAAAAAAACAATATTAGGGTGTAGTTCGTGGTTTTTTGTGTTTTCTGAGACGATTTTCAGCTACATTATGTATCATTCCGACTACAGAAGATGCTCGACACCCCTAGAGGTGAGGTTGGGAAGATGGTGACACGAAGAATAATCGAAAATGTATGCTGAGATAGGATTTTACGAATGTTCACCCCTGAAGGAGCTAATAAAAAATTGGTATTTTCTGAAAACTGTTTTTTCAGTTACATCAGTGAAATACACACCAATACTATTAAACCTCCAATATCAATTAATAGATTTTTCACTGAATATGCTTGGGATAAAATAAAGTTGCAGACTTATTACAAAATTCACGTGAGCAAAGCTGCGGGTAATCAACTAGTGTATAATAACAGAAGAGAATTTCTAGAATTGTTCGTAATGAGGTAACATCATCTATTTTGTCTATTAGGCTTTCAAGAAGACGTAGTAACTGATTCCTTCTTCTTACACCTCAGTTTTTACATATTATAGTACTTGCTGATTACCCGCTGTTGTCTGGGATTTTTCTTTTAGACTAATTTTCTTTTGCACAGGAAAAATAATATCTATCTAAATTACAAGATAAACATACTTTCACTTCCCGGTTTTTACAAACACTTACGGCATCCTAATTGTTCAAATTCATAATAACACAAATTTAACACAAAACTTGACTGTATACAGCACACCATCTCACGAGAGCCTCGCCGGTGGAATGTTAGCTTCAGATGCATGACGCGGCTGCACCATTTCATTAAAATTCTTGTAAAATACACAATATTCGTCAAAATTTTACGATTTAAATACTTTTTTATCTTTGTTAAAGGCACAAGACATTTAATCCATTAAATTTGATGATGATTGATTTTTTTCTTAAATTATTCTCTTAAATTGAAGTATTTTAACACTTCTATTTTTAATAACATTTTATCAATAATTAAGGATATTCTTTTAGATAGACTTATGCTATCGCGAACTTTTTTGAAGAACTCTTTGAGGCAAACAATATTGTCATTCATAGCCGTAACTTATCTCTACCCGTTTAGGCAGCGTAACCGAATATGACTTTTCATTTTATGGACATTTAGTGTCAAAAACCATTTCCATCTTTCTTATCACACATTTGTAAAATAAAAGTTATCTCATGTTCACCCTGGACATGTAAATCATCTCCTTGCCAAATTTCATCCCGATCGATTCAATATTTTAGTCGTGATCAGGCAGCAAACAGACAGACACGCTAACGCATACCGCATTTATATATTAGTATGTATTGAGGAAAACATACTGTATCTTCTAAGCTATTTATTACAGAAAGCTTTTTCGATCAACAAAATTGTGGAAAACCCTAATATCTACATCTTAAATCAAACCATTATATGGACTTCCTCCCCCTTCTCCGCCTCGCCTTGGGGTACATTGCGCCCTCAAAAAGTTAAAGGCTTCCCTCATTCTCACTCTTGTGTTCCCTCGAAGTATTTAAGGTGGTACTAGCGCAGGGAGAAATAAATCAAACAAATATCTTAAATCGGCATAAATAAACAGAGTAACATCTACTTATTGTGATTTCAACTTGAAAAATCATACCTTACCGGCCATTTAAATACGATAATTGCTATCGTAATTGATGTTGAAATACATTGCGTCTTGTGGAGAAAATGCTTATTTTCAAAATACGACCATCTTTAAAATCACGAAAGAGATTGAAGTTTACTTTGATTTGTAGTAAAGTTCCCGTAGTATTTTTCATATCACTTTTATCGATAGGTCACCGGACATCTGAGAAAGATATTTCACTGTTTCCGAGGCGAGATGCACAAATCACTAAACAGTTCAGCTCGGCAGCCATGTTTTTACATTTCGCTCTTGTACATTTCAAACGGGTCAAGCGAGTTCCTCAATATTGTTATATGCTGTATTATTAACCGATAGATAGAAATTAGAAATTTTTTTTTCATCATAATTATTAATATTATTGTGTTTTATTACAATTAAATATAAATATAGAGAACTACTATACATCTTGGGGATTTGAATAACTTGATATCCCACCTTAAGAGCGTTGAGCTGTTTATAATATCGGAGAATCCCTACATTCAGCAACGTTCAGTTTGCTCACTCTTTATTTTATTCATTTCACATTTTATGTTTTTATGTTATTCTATCAAATTTATTACATTTTTTTCTTATCCAAGATTTGTTGTATGTTTGTATTCAATATTTGTTTATTGAATAAGCTCTCATTTTACACAATAAATATTTTACAATATTTTTTTCATCCAAATTTCAAATAGATTCATCCAATATTTTTTACAATTTAAATTGTTTTCACTTTACCATATCTTATTCTATTTTATCGTTCAAATGCAATTTTCTGTTTGTTTTATTCTATTATTTGTGTATATTTCAGTGATTTCTACAGAACTCAATGTCTCATGCTGTAGCCCTCAAGATGGCCGCTACGCTGCCGAAAAAACTTTCTGTAATAAATAGTGTAGAAAGAGACACTATGTCTTCATCAATAATATATGAAAACTCTTTCAATAACACACCGTCACCTAATATAAACTCAGTTCTTAACTTTCATTTATATCATTAAAAATACACAAATATAACTGATGGGGTTTCTCAGACCTCAGTGGGAAATAAACATAAAACATTAGTTTCTTATTTATATTGTGCGTACGTTTTAGCAGTTGACCTCTTTGATCATTACGAACTTTTATCCGTTATTTGTTTATCTTAAAGGAGGATTTGAAAGTAAAGTGAGTAAATATTAGAAAAAAATCGAATACATTTTTAATAAAATTTGTTAAGTTCAACAAAATCCAAAATTTTAACACAATCAATTAAACAAATTGTGAACATTTTTATTTTCCATTTAACTTTCTTTTACTCAAACTGAAGAAAATATGCGTTATCATCTTACGCTCTCTTCATTTTTGTTTCACAAAAGTATACAAGTCTGAGGACCTTTGCTTAGTCCAACAATTTATGTGATAAACATTTCCGTAACAAATTAAAAAACAGATTTGAGAATTATACCGATATTTCGTTTTAACTTGTAATATTACCGTAAAGAAGTTCGAAGTGAAGATTATCCCAATCTCACTGTTACAAGAAAAAACACACAAAAAATATTTTTCAAACGAAGAACGATCTAGTATTTTGAATAACGATTATCGATACACGGATCTATTTCCGTGTAACAATCCATAATATAGAAGCAGTAATTTTCATTTGGCAAATTTTAAAAGTAAATCGTATGGCAAAGCAAGCGTAATTTTTTTTTCTCATCGCAATACAATAAAAAAAACGGTTTAAAAATTATGTTACATACAGACTAATACGGAACAAAGAGGACATTTTTGCACAATTAGAATGTCTTTCGATATCTTGGTTTTATTTCCAACGGACTGCACTTTTGAACCGAACTGTAATTCAGTCTCAAAATACAAATGAGCGATCTACTACTCGCAGCTAACTTTTTATCTTATCTAGGAAGTTTTGTTGAAATTTTTGAATTCGCCTCTGCCTTAGGGCCCTTGATCGGAATTGATGGGATGGTCCCTTGCTTGCTTCCGGAGAGTAAATTAGTTTATTGTCCTGCACGTGGTCATATGTAGTTTGTACTGTTTTTTGACAATAAATTTATTATTATTACTTCAGAACGACTGTATTCTTCTCAAACGAAATTTAAACTGAATCGATAATATCAGCGAATTTAGACATTATAACGCAAAGTAACACAAAGCGGGAAGAATACACCGACGAAAATACAATTCTGTAGACTCTGGGCTGCCACAAGCACGTCTATTGTTAAATTATAGAAAAAACCTTATGAAAAAAGTGATAAAATACTTCAATTTAAGTGAATAATTTATAAAGGGAAAAATCAATCATCAAATTTAATGAGTTCTTTGTTTT
>NNCF01132696.1:18551-37078 GCA_002313205.1 Laupala kohalensis | reverse complement strand
GTAATATTTGGAAGAATAGATTAATTTTTACAAGAGTTTTAATTTATGGCATCTCGGAACCGAGGGCATGCCTCCGTGCGCGTGCCGATTGCTGCTTTGAGTGAAATAACATTATTTTATTGACGAATCACACAATCTCAAAAATTATGAAGCCTACAAACTTGAAATTTGGCAGGTATATTCCATTTGAGATGTAGACATACGCTACGAAAGAATTTTACGAAACTCCACCCTTGAAAAGGGAGTAAAATGAGGTTTAAAATGTTTTACCCCACCATAACTCTTGATTGTCTCGAGCAATTTCTCGTGTTTGATGTCTCAACGCACAGAAACTAAAATTAAAGACTTTAAATGCTCAGTTATTTTAGCGAAGTCTGCAACGCCAGTTTCTCTACTAAAAGTTCCTTAATATTAAAATCAAACAACATACAATTATCTACAACTTTAAGGAAGGTACTTTCTTTTACTAATTTGCTACTGCATTTCAAGCAAAATTAAATAGCGTATTTAAAACATTTTATTTTCTACTCACGACCGGCAGCATCGTTTTGCATCCAGTGACCTCACTTTTCGAAGCACTTATCACCAAACAAGCACACTTCACACCTCTTACCTTCATCTAGCCTTCCGCTCTTGTGGATAACTAATTACTTTCCAATGTTTCAATAGTGATTCGCTCTTACATTGTAGCAACAATGAGGTAGTCAAGGACAATGGAAGTTTTTGTGACTAATAAGTTATAATTTGCAAAAAGTATTTGAAAATATTATATTATTCTATGGGAGTTATTAAGAATATTAATTTTAAAAAAATATTTGGAATGCGATCTAACAAAATTATACACTTATCACAAAGCACACCAAACAGAATCCATTGTTGAAGTTCCTCTTTTAATGAAAAAAAAACGCATTTTGTTTCCACTAGTATTCTTGACATTGATTTTCAAGAGTACTTCAAGAGTCTTGTCATGTACTTTCTGAGTACACCATAGACATGGAACGTAAATAGTTCATTAAATAGTTTCGTCAGATTTTTTTTTAATTTTCCCGTTACACCCTATGAAGACGTATATAAACTTCGAAATATGTACAATATTCAGAAAACTGTAGAATAACTATCAATACACGAAGCTACAACCAATGATAAAAATTACTTATTCTTCAAAGCAACGATGGACTTTTTACATTGTAGTAGCCTCCGAGACGATAAAAATTTCCTTTTACCATATTATATATTTGGAATTTTATTCTATTAAATTACGTTATAAAAGTCAGAAAAGAGATGTTATTCTAACCATGAAAGGGAAAAGGGGTGAAAGAAGAAATAAACCGAAGAATATTCGCTCTTCTAAGTTTGTGTCTAGAGCTGCGCCTCAAATTTTAATTCAGCATTTCTTAACTTGCGGAGTGCGGGATTCTGACAAGCATCGTATAATTATTTTCTTAAATTCAAAATTGTATTTATTTTATTTCAACAATACATATTACTACAAAGAGGATAATAATAAAATGAAAAAAAATACATAACAGATACGAAATTAGATTTTTTGCAGGTTTTGCGATTTTTCCTTATTTCCTTATAACGTGTCTAATGACTTGTTTAAACGAGCTTAGTTCTTGTCACTGGAACTTGTCATGACTACTAAGCAGACGTAGTGACAAGTGGACGAAATTATTACTCTTTTGGTCGTGTTCCAAATCTTCGAGGGGACATAGGCCATCCTAACAAAAAAGTCAGGTTCTCTAATCCAGAAAGAGATATGACACAAAAACAGAGTAAAAACATAAAGGTGTATAAAGTATTTTATTAGGAAGTCATATAGGTGTTTAATGATCAGCAACAACAAATTACAAAAGATTTTCAAATTTCGGGACATTAGAATTGATACCGACGTCGCGGGGATCCGAAAGACTTCTGGAAGAAGGAACTTTGAACGTATATATATATCACTTCCTCAATTCCCCGGAGATGTGCACCTCAATGAGTTTTGTTTATTTTAATGTGCTTAACCCCTCTGGCGGCTCAGGTGGTAGAGTTCTTGCTTTTCACCAAGTCATCCCGGGTCAGAAATAGCTTTTGTAGCTTTTCACAGGAATATCCCAATTCATATGGCTGCGACAACTGAATTGCGAACCCCCTACCAACTCCTCCACGTGGTCCATTTGTTGGTACACCCAGCTAAACGGTCCACTTTCTACTAAAAGTCCCTACCCAACTCTTACCTCCTATCGTTTTATGTAGATAACCTTCAATAGCACGCATTTCCCATTTACAAATACTACAATAGACAATGGTTATTAATATTTTGTATTGTTGTATTTGTAAATGGGAAATGTAGCGTTCTATTGAAGCTTATCTACATGGAGCGATGGGAGGTAGGAGTTGGGTGGTAGGGACTATTGTTAATAGGTGTTAGTTATTGATACTAGGTAGTCACAGCTATATGAACTGGGACGTTAATGTGAAAAGCTACAAATTTTCTGGCCCCATCGGGAATCGAAACCGGGATGACTTGGTGAGGACAAGAGCACTACCGCCTGCGCCACCACTGGAACTTGTGCTCTATCATCGCTCCAATTTTTTTCGCGCGATTCTTGTACACACTGTTTATCCTTTCGTTCCCCTAGTCCCCGGGAATCTGTGGTAAACATTATGGATAACACCTCTTCCAATTTTCTTTTCTCGGGCAATTGTCGGCTTCAATCAGTCTACCTTTATGTTTCTCAGTCACTTCTTCTACTGATCTCGATTTTTCTGATGTTTCTTCTTCTGACGTTTCTTCTTCTGACGTTTCTTCTTCTGACGTTTCTTCTTCTGTGGATTCATCCGTCTCCTCTATCGTCTCTGGTTTCTTTTTCTTCCTCTTACTCCTTGAACGACGTTGACATTTTCGTTCCGGAGGCTGACATGTTGGTTGCGGAGGCTGACATGTTGGTTCCGGAGGCTGACACGTTGGTTCCGGGTCCTCGCATTCTTCGGGCTCTAGAGTCGTAGTGGGCTCCCTGGTCGCACACGTGGGCCCCGGGTCCCTGCACACAGGATTCGGTGAGGTGTCGCACTACAAGTCGGGATAAATGAAATAGAAATCGATTAGATATCCAGCGGATAAAAGGAAAATGGTAGAATAGATGAACAATTTAAGGTATTATAGATGAATATGTGGATACTCTACAGTTGGAACTGTTAAAGGAATGTGCAACTTGCATCATAAAGAAAATACAAACAAAATGAAAAGTTAAGTGGTGGACACGTGACTTTATAGTGCAGAAAAAGAAATTGAATAGGACAAGACATGATCTACAACGATTGAAAAGAATAGGGAGAGACACAGCAGAAGTTATACGGGAATACAAGAAGGTTAAACAATAATTCAAGGAAATGGTCTACAAAGCAAAGCGATACAATTGGCGGAAATTTGTACAACAATCTTTTGAAAAATCGACGTGGGGATTGCCTTATATAATATGTACGAATAAGATAAAGCGGAAAGAGATGTGGGTGAGTTTGCAACAAGAAGAGGTAATAACATCTTCGTGGCGCGAAACTGGAGAATGTTTTGATAAATACCTTATTCCCAGAGGTAACAGTGGCAATACGAATCATATGTAATACATTAGGAAGAATTAATCACACGTCGGGAAATAGAACTAGAAGCAAAGAAACTGAAGAATAAAATAGCCACTGGTTATGACGTGATAAAGCACGAAATGCTAAATAACACATTAAATGAATTAATAACACAAATACAAACCATTTATAATAGGTATTTACAATAAGCATATTATGCACGAGTTTGGAAAAAAAGTCAAATCAAGCTATTTTTTAAAGGAAAGGATAGACCACTGAATAAACTAAAGTCATATAGGCCAATTTCTTTAATCCCTACATTTGGAAAATTGTTTGATAAAATTTGGTCTAAAAAATTGCAGAAGTATTTATACACAAAGGGGAATATGAATGCTAATCAATATGGTTTTGTGTCGGAACCTTTGGTCATGCTCAATGGCAGTACATAATACAGAGATTACAATAAAAACAAGTACCTGGTTACCTAGTAAACATATATAAATCGTATTTTACTAATAGGCATGTTCTCTTACATTTCGGCGGATAAAACGCAATATAACAAGTGGCAATCGGAAGCCCGCAAGGGTCATCTAGCCGATCCATATTGTGGAATGTACTGTTGGGTAAAATCTTATGGTCGCTTCAAAACAAGTGATTAAGATCATTGGCTTATATGCTGATGATTTAGTCTTGTCGTAAAAGCAACATCACGTGAAAAGCTATAGAAAAAAAACAAAACAAAAAGCTTTAAATTATTGTCAAACTGAGTGTGAGAAATGAGGATTGCAACTGCCAGAGAGTTAAACGAAAATATAATGGCTTGCAAATTTTCAACACGGGAAAAGGGGTTTCAAAATATTATTGAATGACAGGAAAATACAAATTGTGACAAAAATAAGATTTTTGGGCGGTCATAGTCGATAACATGTTAAATTTTGAGAGTCACCTCGCATACGTCAAACAAAAGTCCGTAACATACTCTACAATACGATACACGTGGGGATACTGGAATATGGCATCTCACGACATGATTTATACATCTTATATGTCGGTACAAAAAGAACCTATGTGACTTGTGGATGCGTCATTTGGGCGGATAGGGTAAACAATATCACGTATGAACGCAAATTAAGATCTCTGTTGAACAACAATACCTCGTACCTCAATCATGTACTTATAAAACCGTGTCTACGGACGCACTAGATGTATTATTAAGATTAATTCCCATCGATTTACATGACCAGAAAATTAAATATCTTTATATTCTCAAACAAGACGGGCAAATACAGCTACATGGGCTAATAGTAACAAAAGATGAAAAAGGATCATAAACGAAAATCACAAAAGCATTATTGACAAGATGGAAAATCCGATGGACAAAAAGTGATAAGGGACGATTAACCCATGAACACATACCACAGGTCTCATATGCACGAACGAATAAAAAATGAGTCCACTCAAGAAAACAACTACTTCAAATAATGACGGCACATGGAAATATCAGGTAGTGCCTAAAAAGGATAAATAAAATAAATGGGGACCTGTGTGATTGTGAGGGTGGAAGGGAAACACCGGTTAACATATGGTGAGGGACTGCCCTAATTATGGACCAGAGCGAGCAGAGTATCTGAACAATTACAAAAGAGAAGACATTTTACACACGAGAAACCTCCGAACATTGATAGAGACTTAGAAGAAATTTCTTTTATTGGAAGAATACACCGGGAGAATCGTGGATATTAAGCAGTTGCTAGAAGAGTAGAAATTGCGCAGCCTCTAAGATTACGAGACGGGAAACACTTCAATGATGGCAAAGATGCGCGGAGAAGATCAATACAGAAGAGAGAATAGAAAGAAAGAGTTCCTTGTTCTGCCGAATGGCTAAAGCAAATAAATGTAAGAAAAGAAATGAAATGAATGCGTCACGACTTTATTAGCGCCGACTTAGGCCGGTATTACACTGTCTTATTTGTATGTCGTATATCTATGTTCAAAGATATATGATGAAACATGTGGTGAACTTCACCTATAATCATTTATCATATCTTTGATCATAGATATATGACAATATGACCGTGTAATACCTGAAATATGACTTAAATAATAAGGCTAAGATACCATGATGTGACTTAGATAATACCTGAAATATAGTACACATTTTCAGTAGTAAACTCACCTTCTCTTATTTTGGGTTAGAATAACTTATTACAAGGATGTACACAGTTTATAAAGATAAACCCGTATTTCTGTTTCACCACGTGATGAAACTAAAATTGGCCGTAGCTTTCATGAGTGTAACTCATATATTTTTATGTTGATGTTGGTAAGTGTAAAACCGGTAATTAAGCGCACACTTAATAGTGTACCGCCTGGTTCACTTATCTCCTGTCTGAGGATGTCTCTCACGTCTTCCAGGGTTTACGTCCGAGTGGAAATGGTGTACAATTGTGGAAGGCGAACGGATGGTGTGGTGGTTAACACCCTTGCGATCAAAGTAGGAGTCCCGGGTTCGATTCCCGACTCGTCGCCATTTTCACCTCACCGAAAGTTATCACATAGGATACACGGAATAAATATATGCACCGTTTTGCAATGAATTGTTTATCTTGTTGATATACTTCATTACTTCCTTTGTTTTTGACAATTTTGTTGTCTATTTTTGTTTCTTGAAATGCTTATTATTTAGCAAACATTTCTCCATATTTCCCTGCGTAGGTGAGGTGCTAGACCTTGAAAACGATCCCTTCCGAAAACATTATCCAAAACCAGCGTATTTTAAGGTATTATATCCGCGTTAACTGGTCCAGTGGCCAACCATACACGAAACTTGGAAATATTCGTCAATGTTCTTAGCCAATTTATCAATAAATCTTTTTACTGTTGGACGAGGACAATTATACTGTGATTTTAAAATTTGATTAAATGAATTTAGATTGTCGTTTGATTCTTTCTTTGACAAGGGTCGCATTGTCTTCAGTCACGTGATTTGTTTTATTATAAACGAAATTTGTACTTTCCAAAATAAATTTAAAAACGTTATTGGAGGAATTGATCTGACGTTCACAGATTGATGTACATTACAAGAAGTAAAAAATTTCGTCATTGTTTTTGGAATGTTTCAATTTATATTTATTATGTAATTTATATTTTGTAAAAAAAATGCTAGTACTGAGGATGGTCGCCATGCGACCGAAATGACATTTTGCATCAATAAATAATGACAGAATGACGAAACTTTTTACTTCTTGTAATGTTAAAAATGTTAGTCTGAATTATTTGAAAAACGATAGCTTGAAAACGTTGATGTGCGAGACCGGTGCCACAAACTAAGTAAAACCACTGGCGGTTTATAAATAAATAAATAAATTTACTGTCAAAAAAATCAGAACAAACAGCATATGGACATGTGCAGGACAATCAACTAATTTACTCTCTAGAAGCAAACAAGGGACCATACCATCTATTACGATCAAGGGCCCTAAGGCAGAGGCGGATTTAACATTTCAATATACTCCTAAGATGAGAATAAAAATAGTTTGGTACATTTTCTAATATTAATAGAATAATAGCATATTTGTTTTTAATTAAACGCAAAAAGTTATTTCACAAGTACGTATTATTACAAACTATGAATAATAAATCGTAACCTTGGATATTAATTTTAAATTCGAGGTAAATTATTTCAATAGAGGCCACCCCTAGAAAAGATTCTAGAAAGCCTGTGTAAAAAAATCCGCCTTTACCCGAAGGAAAACCGAGAAAAACCCGGGCCAGAATCGAGGATAAAAAACCGCATGACCTCCCGGAGCATTAAAATCTCCACAAAATAGAATTAAGATACTTACTTCTTCACACATCCGTCGTACACGTATTGGAGCGTTGTGCATTTGATGCGCCCAAAGGAGAATAACGAGAAGCAGTGCACACACAGGGCACTTGATTTGCATTATAGCAATTCTCGTACGTCTGGCGCATAGTGAGACGCGGTAGGCAAATCTCTTGTCTTTATATACGTAACCTCAACCACCCCTACCATAGAAATATATTAGCTTCCTCCTGTCATATTGATTTCGAGTTACTTTCCTTAGATAAGTACTCGAAACAATAATGAGACGGTTTTGCTTCCTGAGTGCTTCACATCTATTTAGTCACTTCCGAGTATTGTGTAAATAATATTTTTGTTTGTTTTTTTTCTGAAAGAAAATGTATTGATTAGGATTATTTAAATGAATTGGCACTACATATATTTTACTTTCCACTAATGCAAGTATTAATGATTGTTAAGTTCTTCGCAGTTATGTTGGAATGTATAGATAAATTCTTACGTTCAGGCGATATGTTTATTAACTAGACCGACGATTCGGCAGCGAACGCTGTCTTCTTCAAGGCTTAGTTGATCCTCAATACAGTTCGAGTATTAAACTACTTCATCTCCATCTGCAAATACAACAACATACACATCATCTACCATTTTCTCACTCATCATCAACAAAGTATAGTAAACATGTATTGTAATGTAAAGAACAAGAATTATATAGATGGGAAACATGATTTAGATTTCTTCAGACATTTACGATTTAGCCCCAGGAGTGTCTACTTTTAACTAAATCTAAATAATGAAATCAACTTGTGTATTTCCGCAATTTTTAATATTTTTGTGTGTACTATACAATTTTTAATATTTTTGTGTGCCTGTGTCGTGTTGTTATTATTATAGTGATTCAGTTTACCATACACGTAGTCGCCGATTTCGAAAAAGTTGTTATTCGAATACTGTCCGTCCCTTTGTCCATCTTGTGTGCGGCCATTCTGAGTAAACGGATGAGTCAATGTCATTTTCATTGCGTATTTACCAGTTAATCTACTCTACGTCGATGCAAGTGCTCTAGAAAGTTTGAAACTACAGTAAAAAATATCGTTCATAAAAAAATAGGACGTTTAAAA
The DNA here is from genome assembly GCA_002313205.1 of Laupala kohalensis. Lineage (NCBI taxonomy): Eukaryota > Metazoa > Arthropoda > Insecta > Orthoptera > Trigonidiidae > Laupala > Laupala kohalensis. The sequence continues at coordinate 28,567 of NNCF01132696.1, read as the reverse complement.
GCGCCCTACTGTGTGATTAAAATGTTAATTGTGTGATTAAAATACTATTAAGTAATTAATAGTAACCACCAAAGCGACTATTTACTGTTAAAAAAATACACGTTAATAACAGCAAATAAAAACACAAGATAATATTCGCTCCATGCACGCGGTACAAAAATTAAAGAAAACCGCCAAAAGAGCAAGTGGAGTGAATTGAAGGTCGATGTTGGCGATAGATTAATGTTCAAAGAAATTCGAAAGTACAGGCAACATAATACAAGGTACACTTATCATTACCGTTATGGATGATGGCGAAGGTCAAGGCAGGCAAAAAATAAACATAAATTATGTATTTATTTATTGTAAAGAGAGCACTTACAAATTGCCTATGTCCATGTTGAGAACAATAATCTAATTTACAATAAACTAAATAAAAACAATCCGTTCCCATTCGTGTTTATTTTTCTTGGGTAGTATTTTCTCTGAGAAAAGTGGCGTGACTTTGAGTATCGATGTCTTCATTTTATCTTGTATTTGTCCTCCTCGTGGTCACACGCAGTTTGTAACTGCAATTTTGACAAAAAAGTGTATTTATTTATTTATTTATTTATTTATTGTCGCGTTTTCGGGTCCCTGTCTATAACTAATTGGTCGAGCGAGGGGACACGAAAGTGACCTTCAGACGCGGAGGGAGCTCATTAAGGGAGTGAGTTATCCTAAGGGGAGAGGAGGGGTAGATAGGGGTGAAGACAGTGAGACTCTGTCCGGGATGAAAACCCTTGTAATGTTTTCTCACACACGAAAGGGCTCGGGCGACGAAGCATCGGCCAGGTCAGAATGTCTACTCCAGCATTTATCGTCCTTCGTCGGCTCCAGGCGGCAGAGAGAGAGAGAGAGAGAGAGAGAGAGAGAGAGACGAGGATTGAACCCACGAGGGCAGAAGTGGTCGTAATAGTTAAGGAAATATAGCAGTGTCCCCTTTGGGGGTCGACTGAGACGTGGAGAAGGTGGGAGTGACGAGGTAGAACACCGGCGTCTGTCCCCTGTTGGGGTCAAATCCGGATGCTTGGGTAGAGTGCACTCTCTCGACACACGGTCTACTCCACTCTCCCTTTGCGTCTACGAGCCGTCCCTTTAAAAGTGTTTTGAACATGCTACCTCAACATTGTCACATGACCCGTCACATGACCCAGTACCTGCGCAACGAGCCACACTTCGTCTTCAACACATTATCAAAATTTATTAAATCGGAAAGTATTTTCGAACTCGTAAATACCATCATCAGTACGGTTACAAAACAATAACTATATATGTATACGAATGCAATGACACATTCACTAAATTACCTCTCTTCATGTTTATTAATTGTTTTGTAACAGCACTGATGATGGCCGTCATGCAGTCATAAGGTCTTATGATTTAATTGTTTTGAATTGTTAGTAAAAGCGTAGAAGTAACATTTGTTTAAAAATAAAGGTCCTGCTCGGTTTTTCGTACAGTTTAGAAGATTCTTCAGCTTCTATGAGGAAGCATACGGAATAATTTTGATCACTAGTTCACATCTATCTATAGTTGTTTTTTTGATTTCGTAGTAAGGCACAATGAAGTACCGATATGCACTGGCATATACAGAGAAATTCCGCAGTGGAATATGCCTTGAGAAAGCTGTACACACATCAAACTGCTTGTCAGGTTATATCTTGAAGTGACGTTTCAAAAAGAAGGATATCGGAACTGAACACATGCATTTTAACAATACAAGGAAATTTGTAGACAGTGATTTAATCGATTTGTGATTCAAAGGACAGTTGAGTCATTGTGATATTGTGAGCGGTAGCTTTCAAGCAGCGTTATGCCTTCCTGGAACGCGTATAATAATAATTATTATAATAATAAACAAATCCACAAATCAATGAATCTCACCGACAGATGCATTCCTGCCAATAAACCGAATATTGTAATTTAGAACCTGAAAAACGGAACCTGCTTGCTGACTGACGTAGCAGTGCCAACTGATGAAACATGTAGCGCAGATAGAAGCAGAGCTGCTGAAATGCAAAGACTTGGCTATCGAAATTAGTAGGATGTGGGGGATTAAAACAAAGATTATTCCTGTCATTGTAGATTCCCTTGGTACGCTATCTGTAAATTTAAAGAAGCATTTAGATTCCTTACCAGGCAAACCAAGAGAATGGGAAATACAAGAGATCGCTCCTTTTGGCCCATACCACATTTTAAGAAAGTGAATCTAATCCTTTAGAGAGCGGGTAGCAATCTGGGGTTAGAAATTTGAACCAGCTAGAAACCTTTAGAGCTGTGAAGTGAACATCAGTACATCAAAATAATACTAATAATAATATAATAACATTCCAGCCCAGACATCATGCACCTAGACGCTCGAAGAAGGAAATTCATGTAATTGATGTAACCATCCCACTAACTCACAATATTGACAGAACTTAGTTACAAAAATTAGCAAATACAAGGACTTGGCTGACAAGCTCAAGAAACCCTGAAAAGTTGAGAAAGTTTTTACTAGTGATTTCGGCTACGGGAATTATATCAAAATCCATTTGGACATTCTAGGAGCAACCAAGGCACTGAGCAATATGCTGAAATTCGATATCCTTGACACATGCCACATAGTGCGAAAATTTCTAGAATGGAAGCTTAATGGAACTTGACAATGTCGACGGCCGACTTATAATTCCAGTACTGTACGTGGAAACCGGGTTTCAGTGCTTCCGACACAGGGATCCATCCGCCTGTGGTCACTTATCCTCTGCGTGGGGTGTGACCGCAGCGTGGGGTGGTTCATCGGATCAGGGAAGGTGAATGTTGTGAAGGGGTTTTGGGAGTCGAGGTGGGTGGTGGAGTGGCAGCACATCTGCGGTCAAAAGAGGAGGTCCCGGGTTTGAGTCCCGGTTCCTGGCCGGAGACGAAGCAAACACTCCTCCACGAGTAGACACTCGGAAGTTGTGAGTTCAAAATCACGATCTTCTTCCTTTGTTCTATAACCACTCCATAGCTGTGTAAAGACAGTGAAAAGCTTTCTGTAACTAGGCTCTTCCTCGTCGTCGCAAGGGTCTTGTAGTATTTGTAAATGGGAAATGTAGTGTGCTATTGGAGTGGTAGGATGTAGGAGTTGGGTGGTAGGGTTGTGGTTAGTAGGAGGGTCGGTTAGTGGTTTTACCATCAACTTGACCCACGTGGTACTAGAAGTGGTTAGTAATAGTTAGAGTTAGAGATACTAGGAGCAGTGCGAGGTGGAGGGAACAAGGTTGGTTCGCTTTTCAGTAGTCACAGTTCTATGGACTGTTTGAAGTGAAAAGCTCAAATTTTTTTTCTGGTCCCACCTGGAATTGAACCCAGAGTTACTTGGTGGTGGGCAAGCATGCTGATCCCTTAGCCACCAGAGAGGACAACAAGGGTTTTAATCGTCGATTTCATCGATTTTTGATAGCCAGTGTGATCGACATCACACTTGAGCCAGTCTTCAATGTTTTCTTGGTCGCATTCTCTAGTAAGAATGACCATTGAGTAACCATCTGTAAACAATGTTTTTCAGGTCCCGCTGAAAATTTCATATGACCACCAATGTCCTTAGGATATTGACCAATGACCACTATTACTAGAGATTCTTCAAATCCTGACGATTCTTTTATCAACTCAGCTGATAAATTGACTGTTTAGTGGCTTTTAGGGCGTAATGATAGATTTATCTGATGGAAGGAGCTTATTCCTAGCTTGCTAGCGCAGTGTTCCTGATAGTAACGCAAGCTTCAGCCGCCATGTGCACAGCGTCTTTCAAGTTAATTTAGGTGTACACTTTGCTGAATCGTTCTTTCATATTCTTCTCTGATCACAAATTTTTCAAAATCAAAATTTGAATTTACCGATTCGTTAACCAAAGTTCCTGTTGATTGATATTCTGATTCTCGAATTGGCAGCATGCCCTATTTGTGGATATTACAAATCATGAAGAATTTGCACTACAAAATAGTGAATTGTATGTAGATCAAATGAATTAAATATCAGAGAACACCAGTTAGAAATACATAGACATAAATATCTTCCCCGCACTTAATATTATAAGAATAACCTTTATTTTACTGGAACGTATTGTATGAGGAGAAATGTCAAAAATAAAATAGATTTAAAAATTAAGGAAAATGATTCTTAAAATAAATTGGAATATACAAAGTCAATGCAGATATTGGCCGTTCTTTATTTTATAAAAACATAATTACAAAAATGACAAAACTTTTATACAACAACCTTAGTCTCCAGTATGTGCTAAGTCTTATATTACGTCATACGTCATTGAAAGGAAATCAATGTACGAGGAGTGCTGAAAAGAAAACAGGTTTAAATATTTGAAACAAAAAATATATGTTCCGGTATTTTATACGTTTGTGGAAACAGGATATTTTATTAGTATCGTAGTATCCAAAAGACTCTTTTTAAATTGTGTAGTACGTGCTTGTTTATAATCAATACATAATATTAATAATAGCCTCTGGCACCATTTCCTCATACACAACATACTAGAACGGATTTACCGTTCCTTCGCGTTTCTAACGATAATGAAAAGCCATTCTTTAAGAAAATATGGCACAATTGCAAATTTGCATCACAATAATTATTTCTATTCGTGAAAACCTCATTATTTCGAGTTAACTTCACATCATCCAATCAATAGGTAAAACTCAACATAGGTTACAAACCATCCGTAAACTGGGACTCAGTCAATATAGATATAATGTTCGAAGACCAATACTGTCTATGCGATAGAATATAAAATTAATTGAGATAATATAATGTCAAGTTATTTAACGTAAATAAATGTTGAACTATTTGTTATGATGTGGTTGATTATGACTATAATATAAATATTTAAAGAACTTTCACATTGACTCTATAAAATGTTTTTGCTTAATAATTTATTTTCCAGTATATTTTATTGTTCAGTTATACTTTTACACAATTGATCAATGAATATTCCTGAAGCTTGAATGAAATTTACACCTTAGAGAATCGGCCACCATTTTGTCTAGCGCAAAACCTTCTTTATCATACGATCGCGACAGCAATAACATTAACTGCATCTTTTTTCTCCAACCCTTGAGATTTATTACGAATTGCAAAACGTTCACAGTCGAAAGAGTAGGTTTTTGAGAACTTTGGAAGAGGAAACATTTAACTTCTCTCCTTTTTTCGTGCTTTCTAGAAGTATTAAAACCAAGGAAAGAAATTTCAAACAAAATTTTCTCTCGAACATACCAGTTAAGTTTATTAATACTTTCTACGTTTTGACCCCTCAAATGGGTAGCCCATCTCAAAAACTTAAACCAAAAAGGTATACGTTCAAAACACAATAAGGCACTTGTATAAAGGCATATGACTTAGGACACACACACACATTGAGGTTATGTGTGTTACGGAAAAATTTGTAAATTATCTGGCATACCTCTCAGAAGTAATTTCTTGAAAAGAGCTATCCATTTCAGGGGCTGAAATGTCACAAATATTAGTAAACTTTACTGGTATGTTTGTGAGAAAATTTGGTTCAGATATTATATCAACCAGTGATACTCATTCTTTATATATCTATGCCTGGCAAAGATTTTTCAGTTTACCATGCAACAGAATATTAGAATGTCACTACAACTAATAAGTTTGCTTAATAAGTTATCGATAATGCAAATGAGCACAAAAAATGACAAAATTATAGATCATAAAGTGTGACGTCATCACGCAGTAGCACTAGAAGTTATTGCGGAAGATGTTGCCGGCTCAGCGTTCTCTGAGAAAAAGTGAGGATTTGTGATAACTATTGAGCGCTGACTTTTATAAAACCATGCCTTCTGATAGCTCAATTGTCTTGGGTTATGTAGACTTTCGCAAGCAGAGTTGGCGGAGTGCTCTACTATTCACTTTGAGCGTTTAATGTCTACTATGCATCCAAAACTCATTTCCTTCGTCAATCTGACAACGCGGACAGAAAGATCTTACAATCAACTCACATTCCGCAGACGCCCCAATACATTCCCCTTCCTCAGTAAATTTTTGAAGAGCTGTTCTTTTGGAAAGGTTGCTCCAATCTGGAAGTTGTGCTCTAAAATCCCTAGAAGCTCACTTCTGTCACACGCGCTGTCCTGTGTGTTGACACCCCCATCATAGAGTCCTCAATAAAAAGAGAATCGACAGAGATGGAAGTATAATGTGGAATTTCACATACCTCCGGAAAATACTACGCTCATAATAGTTTTGAATCAATTGTAGTTGGTCACATTAGTGTGTCGTATCTCTCTCTCTCTTTATTTCTACTCCCTCAATATGAGGTGAGCTTCGAGTTACAGCTGGAACCAAAGGGATTATGACAATTGGCGCGTAGTGAATATACCTGTTATCAGGAATAAAAATTGTGGACGTAGCTCGCGGTGCTTTTTTTTATTAAGGACTCCACCCCAGTCAACGTAACTACCAATAAAACGCATTGTACGTGAAACTCGCGTGTTAAAAGAGACCCTCTAGTCCTACGCGTCGAAAGCGATATTGTTTTAGAAATGGCCGACTATGATATTAGTGGCGATCTTGTCAGTTCCGACAACTCAGCTTCCTCCAAGTCTACAAAACCAAAATACCCAAATATTGACAAATTCTTCCTTGTGTCTTGGCTAATCGGCCATCTTGCAGTGGACTATTTCAGAGTACTTATACTGATACCCATAGCAAGACGACCGAAATGTCAGTTCTCCTTTACCACGCCGCGATGATTCCCGGATTAGCTAAGACACGTCTCCGACCGTGAAGCTCAAATTTTCGACGCTAGCACTCTCATATTGGATCATATTGCATCGAAATTTTTCTAATCAAATCGAACTCTTCAATGACATTTTGTCTCCCCCGGTCTTTGCGGACAAGTCCTCGGCGTTGAACACGTTGTAGAACATTCTGTCGTGCAAGTTGTCGGACATTCTGTCGTACAAGTAGTCGGACATTCTGTCGTACAAGTAGTCGGACATTCTGTCGTACAAGTTGTTGTGCAAGTTGGTTCCGTGGAGCATTCTGTTGGGCAAGTTGGTTCCGTGGAGCATTCTGTTGGGCAAGTTGGTTCCGTGGAGCATTCTGTTGGGCAAGTTGGTTCCGTGGAGCATTCTGTTGTGCAAGTAGGTTCTGTCGGGCATGCAGTTTGGCATGGCGTAGTACATGTCTCCCATTCTTCGTACGTCATACGACACTTGCAATCGTATAGCTTCCTCCGATTCTTCCTCCAAGTTAGGAATTTCCTCTTGTACGCCTCATTCGGAATAAACATGTCTTCGGCGGAGAGTTCGCAAGACTTTGGCTCATCTTCGTCGCTTCCTTCCTCCATCGTTTCTTCTATGCTCGGGTTGTCTCCTCCGTGAACAGCGTTGACGTCATCGTCAGGAGAAGGTCCAGGTTCTTCTTCTTCTTCTTCTCCTTCTTCTTGTACTTCTTTACCTTTTTTACCTGGCTTCTTCCCTGCAACATAATAATACACTGAATAGTACATAGTATAAAGAGTGAATAAATAAACTTTATTGTCAAAAGAGCAGTTGCAAACTGCGTATGACCACGTCGAAGATAATAAACTAAGTTACTCTCCGGAGAAAAGCAGGGGACCATCCCTTCAATTCCTATCAAGGACCCAAAGGCAGTGGAGGATTTCATACTTATATCAAAAAAAAAATATTTAGTAAATACGCACTGTTATCCATTTATTGTTTCAAAATGAACCGGAGATATAGTGTGCAGTGAAAATTTTGAGATTTATAAAAACAAAAGTTTTAAATGACAGCCTTCGCCTATGGAATTCAGTCACTATCCGGAGGAAAACCGGAGCAAATCTAGGTTTCGTACAGTTAGAAATGAACTATAATAAATAAAAAGGATCAAAACAACACGAATAAGAAAAGGAATCTAATCAGTATCTAGAGTGAATAGTATTAAATGGCACAAACGTCAGGGTATGATATCTGACAGGAAAAGCAGCAGGAAAGTTAATATCAACAATATTAGGTAATAGACGGTTATAACGAAATGTATCAATCAGTACTAGAGCATTAATTTATTAATTGACTGTGTTAATTAAAAGTGACGAAATTAACAGTGCCGGAACGCTGAGTTTCCCATACTTCCCAACCAACCAAATGGGATCCAGCGTCTTACCCCCGGAATTTTTTTAAATCGATGTGCAAATTTGTACATTTTAACGCCTTCTGGAGTCGATTTTNTAACCCAAGAAAAAGATGTATGGGCCTGTATTTTTTCTAATCTAATACTTTTTTTTGAATTATGAAAATTCATCACAAGTTAAATTGGGTATGTCTAAATAGAAATGTTCAATCCACGTCCTTGATTGGAATCCTTAGTACTGACACACTTTTGTGCTGGTAGTTACGAGGAAATTTTCTCTATTTTGCAGAGCACGTGTCAAAACCAAATGGTGTTGAAATAAAAAGCAACATACTCCTATCACGCGTGACCCAGATCTCTCGCTGTATTCTGCTCGAATTCATTTTCTGTTAACGTCTTATGAAATAAACTGTCGTGTAAACATATAAATAAAAAAACACATTCCAAAGACGGCGTTCCGGCACCATGGTACCACTGTTAATCAAGCGATGTGTTTTGCCGATATATTGACGTCACTAATGAACATCACTTGTCTACCTGAATAGCAGCTGGTTGAGTGGTTTCTTCGACGGCGGAGAACAAATCCTCCGTTATCCCTACGAGAAGCAAAATCCGAGATGGTTTTCGTCTACTGTCGAACACGTGGTACGTGAATAACGGACTATTATGCTCCGTGCCCGACAGAGGTCAGTTGTGTGATTGTGGAACGATCTCTCCAAGTTAGTCAAATCACTGAGATATTTAATTGTCTTATTAACTTTCCCCCTAATTGTTTTAAAACACAACAATATGAATTATATATGGGGCTCACTCCAGATTTTTTTTAAAAAATGAGTGTGCAACTTAAAGAGACGAAATGATAAAGAAGTTGAAAATGCATCACAGCAACAACTACTCGAAGCCGGGGAGTCGGCTGATACAGAAAACAATGCAATAAAAACTTCTCTGACCTTTCGGAGGCTTTTTCCCTTTCTTTGGTGGCTTCTTCTTCTTCGGAGCTCGTCTTCGCCGATGGCGAATGATCTCTGATGCGTCCACCGTCTCAGTCGTTTCCTCAACACTCAACGAAGCTGCAACACAACAGAACATTTCGGTGACTAGTGCAGGTATACATCGGCGAAAACCGGAACCGATGATAACTCTAGTAAAAATAGTTATTGATGTGGCCATTTGTTATCGCCAAACGGCAATTGGTGTCTACTTGAAATGAATGTCCATCAAAGGCGCAGCCATTCCTTTTTTTATTATAGTATTTGTAAGTGGGAAATGTCGCGTGCTATTGAAGCTTATCAACATGGAGCGATAGGAGGTAGAAGTTCGGTGGTAGGCCATTGTTAGTAGGTGGGTATACCAACAACTTGTCCCACGTGGAGGAGTTAGTAGGAGTTGTTAGTAATAGAGTTATTGATATTAGGAGGAGCTGGATAGAGGAAGGAGGGTGAAAAGCTTTCATTTAACAAATTTTATCTGGCCCCTCCGGGACTTGAACCCGGGATGACTTGGTGACGAGCAAGAACTCTAGCACCTGTGCTACCGGAGGGGCTGCCCGGCCATTGATGGCAACTTGAAATGAATGGCCATTTCGCGCTAACAGATGGTCACTCAATTGTCATTTTCATGAGAGTTAACTCAGGGTCCCATATCCATATGGGTCCAAATGTGGATCAAAAAATCTCATTTTTCATAATACAAGGGCAAGCCAGTATATAAGTCGCAAACGTGTTTCCTTTATACCGTTTTAAATTACATGCGTGTTTCTTGCCAGCATATGTTTGCTTATTCTATACGCTGCGTGACATCTCGTAGAAACGCAGTCAGTCAGAGGCAGCCAGTGCACGATGGCGGTTGTGTTGCATGAGTGTACACGAGAA
>NNCF01132696.1:7869-18544 GCA_002313205.1 Laupala kohalensis | reverse complement strand
GTTGGTGCGTTTTTTTTTGTGGTGGTCCAAAGTACTGTCCACGGAAGAAATGCATCGCGAAATGCACCCCGTGTATGGTGACAACTGACTTTTAATGAAAGTTATGTTCAATTGAATCGAGAAGTTTAACGAGGCAAATCATCGGAGATGGTGGGGGCGGCGTCTTGATCGTCAACTGCAGTCACAGAATGCAGGGTGTGGAACGGTCTCGACTTAGCCCCCAGTGATTTTCATTCGTGTGGCCGTCATTTCGAAACTGGTGATGCCGTACTTCTCGTTGGTTACGTGTTGGCTGCGACAGCAAAGCAAAAGACTTCTTTCAAGGACTTGTAAGGAGATGGGATAAGTGTCTGAATGTACACGGTGGTTACGTCGGAAAGTGAAATAAATGTCAGGAAGTCACTTTGATTATTCCTGCCTCTAACACGTTTTACTACAGAATAATTATAAGCAAATGACCCAGAAAATTTGCGTTCCTTTCCTGCGTTCTCGGACGAAGTAAATCACTCAAGTAAAGTATCGTACTTTCAAGCATTAAAAGATGCATCGGTGACTTCCTGTTGTTTCATCATTCACTTTTTTTCTTTCTGAGATTAAAAATTACGTTCAAAAAATAAACAAAAAATTAAGCTATTTGTAAAGGATTTGACTACCCGAGTCCTAACAAATGACAACTCGGACGCGTCTGAACGCGCTGGTAATTTGTGGCCGTGTATGCTTAGAGAACCATATGTGAGTTACGTAATGAACCATTGCCTATTGTCGTGTACTATTCATAACTATTCTGATGTCCTGTGTACATTGTTAGTGCTAAATATGAAACCGAGTGAAAGTTAACATACAACTAGAAGATATGAGAAAGTGTAATATCAGCCAATATTATTCATATTTAAAAAAAAATAATTTTTCTGTATAAAAGTAATTGTCCTTAAAATAATACAGAATGATAGTTGCACGCAAGTAAAAGTTTAATACTGTAAACAACAAGCAATCATTATAATATACTAATGCAAGGAATAAATGAAAATTTAACAATTCTCCTCCTTTGCTATCAAGGCACTATAAGAGATGACTTCAATTTATGGTTGTAGAAAATCTGAGAAACCTAACACTCGCGACTCGCAATGGAGTAATTTAAATTTGCGATACCATTGTTGAGTGTTGAGCAAGTTTGCGAATATTTCTTCGTTCCTCTAACAATTTTATTCGGATTATATCTTGCACTTTAGTTTTCTAAAGCTGCATGGTACATCCAGATTGTTAAATACTTTTCAAGTCACTTTGAAATGTAGTGCGGCTAGGGTACAATAAATGAAGTAGCGGGGTTGAGATACTACGTTTATGTCACACTTTCAAACGAAATACTGATTCTGCAAATGTAATACATACTTGTGATACTTTCTCTACAACAAACTTGAAGTGAAAACTTGAGGGCGTGATTTTGAGAAATTGATCCAACTGTTTAGCCGGAATGAGTGCGCACAGACGGACGGATGAACCGTGTTAAAAAAAAATTTTTTTCGTCATGAGACAAATATTTCCGTCAAAATCTCGCGACACCATTTTTTCGTAATTACAATACTTGCAGTCAACTACGTGTAAGAAAATGTAAAAAATTAATTGAGGGATCAAAAATTAATAACCAAAAGATCCAACAGAGTCCAACTCATCTTATCCCGTCGCGGGCGCCATTCTCGACCGTTCCGACGCGGTGTCATATATATTAATTTGTAAAGTGATATTTTAATCCTTATCAACAAATTTATAGTATTTCGAGCTGGAAAAATTTAATAGTATATTTTTAAGTATTTTTAATATTTAATATTTTAATTAAATATTTTCATATCTTGGAGGAATTGATATGATGTTGACAGATTGATGCCAGTATTTTTATTTCGTAATTTATATTTTCATATTATATTGAAAATTATTAACTTTTCGATGAAGGAAGGGTAGATTGTTTTTAAAATGTTTCAATTTATATTTTTTTAATTTATATTTTGTAAAAAAAATTGTAACACTGAAGATGGCCGCCAAGCAGTCGAAAAGGCCTTTTGCATCAATAAATAATGACAGAATGACGAAATATTTTACTTCTTGTAATTTTCATATATGACGAGGTAATTCCGAACATAATTTTTGTATTTTCTCTCTCCGGAAATGCCACGTCAAATATTTATTCTAACCCCACAAATTTATAACAGAAAGTTGTGTCCCGCAACGTTTGATGAAAATTGGAAATAAAATGTTCTAGAACTCGCGGTTTGTAACCAGTTTCGCGGTTCTAGTTGGACAACGCTGAGGTAGATCTTGGGGAGCTCTAAATCCCGTATAATAATAATAATAATTATTATTATTATGTTGATCTTGACCAATATATATTGTATAACGGAACGATATATTCGAGGATTGGTCATCAATAAAAGATTCTTTTTACAACGCTAACGTTTCGGCAATTTATTTTGCCTTCATCACGACTACAAAGAACATTCACAATTTACATTATTTCTAGTACGTCTTTGAAACACCTTATTAACACAAACAATATATCAATGATTACTCACTATCTAACTGTGAAATAACTGTTACAAAAACATACCCAAAAAGTCTTATTATAATACAAAGCAACATACCTGTATGATTATGGAACCACATCATCATCAATTACCACCAGCCATAACCTCTAAATACAACCCACTACATCTCTACAACCTTCCTGGTGTAGGTCAAAAACAAAAATTAAAATTAAAATGGCCATTCGTAAATTGAGTCATGTTGAAACAACCCTACCACTGCTGCCAACCCATTTAATAATAATAATAATAATAATAATAAAAGAGGCAGTTAGATTTCATCCCAGGCAAACCAAGAGAATGGTAAATTCAAGATATTGTTGTTTTTTTGGCACAGCCCACATTTTAAGAAAGTGCATCTAATCCTCTAGAGAGCGGGTAGCAACCTGGGATTAGAAATTTCGACTAGTTAGAACACGTTTAGAGCTGTGAAGTGAACATCACTAGATCAAAATAATAATAATAATAATAATAATAATAATAAAAAAATAATAATCATAAAATAATAATCATAAAATAATAATAATAAAATAATAATAATAATAAATAAATAATATGAATCCAACTACCTCTGGGAGCGCAGGCCCATCCTCGCAACGGTTGCCATTTCATCACCTGATCAGGTGCACAACAGGCGCGTCCATTTGGACCCAATTGAGCACAGAAGGCCGTGCAGCTGTCATCTCGCTGTTCGTGAGAGATCTTGCAATCAGAGGTCTGCAACAAAAACGTTTCAAGGTATTATGTCCGCTTTCACTAGTCAAGTTGTCAACTATTCACTAAACTTCGAAATATTCAACAAAGAAGTTCTAATTAATCAATAATTCACTTAACTTATTTTCATTGTCGAAAGAGAAAAATTATTTTGTGATTTTAAAACTAGATAATAAATTTAGATTGTCGTTTGACGCTTTCTTTGGCAAGGGTCCCATTGTCTTCAGTCACTTAATGCGACTACCATTTCCGCTAGAACAGTATTTTCCGCTGATTTTGGTGAATAATTCTTGTAAGATATGAAAATCTTAACGTCGATGCGTTCCTATTTGCATTTGCTGTGTTCTGGTGGGGGATTTTAAGCAAAATGTTAAGTCAATACTTTCGTCAGGATATTTTAAAAAAGCATGAGCCCGAACGCGACCCAAATACGGTAAACAGAAGTAAGAAAACACATTGAAGGAGCCTTATACATTGCGTTAACTGATTTCCGAACCTTAGTTATGAAGCATTTTTTTAATTTTTTATATGTTGTTGTATTTGTAAATGGGTAATGTAGCTAAGTACTATTGAAGTTTATCTACATGGAGCGATAGGAGGTAGGAGGGTAGAATGGTATTAGTATAGGTGGGCAGGTTAGATGGATTTACCAACAACGTGGCCCACGAGGAGGGGTTAGTAGAAGTAGTTAGTAATAGTTAGAGTTATTGATTCTAGGAGGATATATGAACTCGGACATTAATATGGTAAGCTACAAATTTTCTCACCCCATCGGGAATCGAACCCCGAATGACATTGTGATGAACTACAACACTACCACCTGAGCCTCCAGAGGTACTAGGGAACAGTTACGTGAGAGCCATTTTGGTGACATTGCAGTGAGAGATGAATGCTATGAAAGGTTAGAGTTGTCGAACCTTGAACACATTAGAGTTCTTTATGTGAATCTTTATTTGTTCCGTATAAATTTGTATATCATTATTTGTTCTTTATGTGCCACCGCTGGGGCTGAAGCATTTGGGTCGCGTATGGACTCATTTTCGTTACAATTTAATGTAGCTTCCAAAACACGTAAACATTTTTAATTCAAACTTGAAATAAAAATGTTCCGGTTCTGTGGAACAGTGCCTAGTGGTTGGGAGTCATTGTCGGTCATCGGCCGGTCCGGAGAACGGGTCGACAGGGTGAGTTGAGTTCCGAGAAGCCGTTTAATTCTCTGGGTATTAATTATTATTATTATTTATTAATCTGAAAGTGAGCAATACTCGGTGGCAGATGGAAAACATAATAAGAATATATATAAAAAATAAATTAAAAAAAAATGTAAAATTTAAAAAACTATCTTCGCACAAATATCTATGAAATACACACACACGAAATAAAATGCTTAGAAAATTAGTGTACAACAAGCGAGAAAGATAAAACATCAAAGATTAAATTAGGCCCACATGTGTGTGTATTCATATACGTACAGTAACATTTTCACTTACAAACAGATACAGACTCACACTCATACGTACAAAGCACGTTTCAATATACACACATATACCATTACTCCTCTCATAACCTCAATGTAAAAATAATTGTATAATACAATGAAAAGAAATTAATACTTTAAAAAATAACGCCAAAACAGGATTACTGTGAACAGTCACGCACACTTCACATTACAACACTACACTGCACTGCAATTCTATTCGCTCTGAGCATTTTCTATACCCTCAGTCTCCATTCACCTCACTACACTGCACTTCACATGTGCTCCTATTTCGAAGAAGAAAGAAGACGGTTGCGGACACTTTTTACTCCGGAACGGAAAGACTAGAAGAAACTAAAGGTGCAAAACCATTGCACATACTTTCTCATGTACGTTTCTCTGTTTGTAGCAAAGAGTGAGAAAAATATTCTATAGTGAAAAGGTCATTTCTGGCGAGATGTATGATTGTTTTTTATTATTATTATTCTAATTGTTTCAATACACCACAATATGAATAATACCCAAGAAAAAACATGATTTAATTTCTCTCTCAGTTAATAATATAGTACAAACAATATTCAGGAACTCTCTTGACTCGTTTGAAATGCAACATGGCGGCCAAACACAAACAAACATGGCGGCCGAGCACAACGGTTTCGTAATTTACGCATCTCAAGTCAGAAAAAGTAAAATAGCTTTCTCAAATGTCCCGTGACCTATAGATAAAAGTGATGTAAAAAATACTACGGAAAATGTACAACAAATCAGTAAACTTCCATCACTTTCGTGATTCCAAAGTTGGTCATTAAAAAAAATGAGTTTTATCTCCGTAAGATGCAATGAATTTCACAGCCAATTATAAATGCAATGATTTCATTTGAATGGCCGGTCAGGTACGGTTTTTACGTTGAAATAGTAATAGGAACATGTTTATTATGTTTATTTAAGATATTTTTTGTGATTTAATTCTACTTACGCTGGCACTACCTTAAATAAAAAGCTTGTAATAAAATGTGACAAGACTCACCTGTACGTCCGTCGTCGTCACCGCGTCCGTGGGAGCATTTTGAAAGTGTTGGGCGCACAGAAGAATGGCCAGCAGCCCCGCACTCAAGGCCAACGCACCTCGCATCTTGAACGCTTGGCAATGAATCGACGTCTTCCCTTCCATGGCTTATATAGCAACGGCTCCCTCCTTCAAGTACCTGCCGTGAGAGATAGATACCCGCCGAGTACCTGTCACGACGAGGGAATCTTAAAATGCATTGTTCTTTTATCACGGTCCCCGCCATGCCGAGTGACTAGTGCCAGTCTCCATTGACAGCGAGTCTGATATTTGATTATCAGCGCTCCTACCGGTCAATTTCGGAAATAAATAATCATCTCTATCCCCTTCTTGACCTCAAGATTTATACTGGGGTTATTTTTTTTTTTTTTTTTCGTTTAGGTAAAAAATAAATGAAACTCACACGCCAAAGTTTCGATACCTATTTTATATCTTCATCGGGTCTTGTAAGACTTCGTCTTATTTTCGTACACTATTAAACAATTTTCACAATGAAGAATTTCTGATTGTCTTATTTCAATCTTCTAAATAAATAAATTCTTCCAACAACTATATGTCTGAATTTCTAGACAATCAAATTTCAATGCAGAGTTACGTAGGATCTTCTCGTAAATTAGATGTACAACTCTTCATTCAATTTTATTTATTTAGTATCACTCCTTGCCAACGTTTCTCTTAAACAAACTGTTGACAGAGAAGATTGGAGTTGATATTATCTTCCAAAAATGTTTTAATTTTTTTTAATTTTAACGAAAATGTAATGGATCTAGTTTTTATGGTTACTACTGACAATCCACAGCCCTGAAGAAGAGGTCAACCCATAACCTCGAAAAGTTGGCAAGGAGTGATACTCAGTAAATGTAATTCAATGAAGATTTGTACGTCTAATTTATGAGAAAATCCTACCCGTAATTCTGCCTTGAATTTTGATTGTCTAGAAATTGAGACACATAGTTGTTGGAAGAATTTATTTATTTAGAATATTATTAAACAAATTCTACAAACACTCGCACGTATACTAACATAGTAATTTTTTCCCATCTTATTACCCCTTGTACTCAAATAATACATTAATAATTTGTTTAATAATGTACGAAAATAGAAGACTTCCAAAATATGTGTACATTTAAAATATAATTTATTAGGTACTATTGTATTTGTAGTGTAACGTGTATCATGATTGTATAGGTGTGTATACGTATATAATGTATTGTAAGATATCCTTTGTTTGTTTTGAAATACAGCCTTGATGCGTGAAAAAATTGAGTTTCATTTGTTTTTTACCTAAACGTCAAAGAAAAAAGAAAAAAATACTTATCCCACCCAGTATAAATAATCTTCCGATTTCTGAGAGGTATTCCCGAGTAAATAAATATTTTTTGTAAACATATTACTTTATTTGTATAAGTAAAATAAGGGAGATTCTAGTACCTTGTGCCATCAATTTTCAAACCTAGTTCCCAAAATGTAACCTATTGTGTAAATGTTAAGCACTCGTCTTTTTCTTAGTCAATAAAAGTATGTATTGACATTTTTCTCTTATTTTTTTACGGTCGTGTATAATTTTTTCAGAAGCTTTGAAATTTTGACACGAGACTCAATATTATACCATATTGTACCTTGAAACATGCTCATTTGAACCTTGGTCCACCAACTAAAATGGCATATGTAACTAAAATTGCAGGATTCAGAAGAGAAAAAAGACTATATTATTTTTATTAGTTGGGTATCGGTGAGACGATACGTATTCATTTTGAGAATAAATGACAGATGTGATGTCTACTGGTATAATTTTTTTACTAGCAGTACATTTGCCCTTTGATAGGGCATTGTGAAACTGAAGATACTACCTAAGCTGACGAAAATACTTTCATGAGAATAAAACATTGAACTAGTAAGTAAGGGAAAAAATGTTAACTGAGTTTTTATTGAGCTGCTTTTTAAAATATAACTATAAAGTCGATTTTCCCTCAGCGCACAGAGCGCCAGCGAGGTAAAAAAAATGGTAAAAAGGTCAATGAAACGACCTTGGAAATTGAAACCAACTTAATCCACCGATAGTAGACATTTTATTTTATAGAAAAAGACACTTAGAATAGTAACATACGTGTAATATTTGAACAAAAACGTCAAATTTTAATTTTTTCTTCAAAAATTAATTTCTGAAATACTCCATCCCAAAATTTAACGAAATTTTGATGGCTTAAAGTAGAACAAATGAACTATAATTCCACCAATTTATGACGAGAGGAAATTCATAACTTTCAAAGTTACAGTAATTTAAATTTAAAATCTGGATTTTCGCGAATGTGACTTCCTTGCTAACTCACGACCAATATATGAATTAAAGAAACAATTTTGATTTTTTTAACTTTAAAACAGAGTAATTATTACCAAAATCTAAATGGTTCGGGTAAATTTTAGACCGATAATGGCTGGAACGACCCATACGGAAAGGTGCAGAAAGGATAATATACTCAAAAGCACTCAAAAGCACTTCAGCAAAACTACGATACAAATTACGCAGCTCTTTCCAAATATTTCGAGAAACTTCTTCCCTCTTCCTCCTCCCTACTTTAAGACTCGGCATTTATCAAATACTAACTGATTACCTGGCGTTATCCGGATTTCTTTATCCGGTTAGACCAACGAACCGCGCAGGTCGAATTTTCGCTTCCGAGGCAAGAAAAGGCGACGGTAGCGCGGCTGCACCATTTCATTAAAACGGTTTTAAAATCTAAACCTTTCGTCCAAATTTTACTTTTTAAAAGTGTTTTTAATCCTCGTTAAACACACAAAATAAAACAAGATTAGTAATTTTTATTATCGATTTTTACCTTCTTTAATTACACTCTTAAATTGAAGTATTTTTAATAACGATTTTTCGATAATGTTGGTAAAAACCTTAATAGATAGACATAGGGTGTGGCGGACGTTTTTGTAGAACCCTTTGTGGCGAACGATATTGCCATTGATAGTTGTCACCTATCTCTAACCGTTTAGGCAGCGTAAGCAAACATTCCTCTCATTTTTCCCCGATTTCATGAACACTTATGGTAAAAATCATTTTATATCTTTCTTGTCACACCTTTTAGAAATAAAATTTAATCTATGTTCATTTTTGAATCCGCCTCTGCTGCTGAATTTTTTGAATCCGCCTCTGCCTTAGGGCCCTTGATCGGAATTGATGGGATGGTCCCTTGCTTCCTTCCGGAGAGTAAATTAGTTTATTATCCTCCACGTGGTCATACGCAGTTTGTACTGTTTTTTGACAATAAATTTATTTATATTTATTAATCCGGGACATCTAAACTATCTCCTTGCCAAATTTCATCACGATCGGTTCAGTGGTTTAATCGCGATTAAGTAGCAAACAGACAGAAACGCTTTCACATTACGCATTTATATATTAGTATGGATATACGTCAGTGAAAATATATACGGACGTGAGTAAAAATATATGCTTCAGTGAGTAATCCCGTGTGTAGACATTAAGCACGAAACAGTTAGTACAGGCTTATCAATTATAAGATACAAATACTCTTCATTCGGATATCTAAATTACAATAAAAACATTGCACCCCTGACCGGCTCAAGGTAAAAGGATGTATTTCCTTTCCCTCTTAACATTCTAGATTTTAACACTAAGTAACGAATTTCTGATCATCATATTTATACAGTTAGTCAATCAAAATTTCACACTAGGGTATTCATTTTATGATATTTTCCGTGCGGTTTTCCCCAAAATAGCGTGAAGTGAATCCAGAAATAAAGCTTTCAACACCCAGTAAAAGAAACAAGTCTATGGAAATGGTTAAAAGCAAGAGAACTAAGTGAAGGTAACCCCAATAAAATACAAAAGAAATTTTCCTAATGATGAAACTAGGATTTTCTCTGGGTGGTTCGTGGTACAAGGGTCTCCCCTACATAAATTTAATAGTTTATACTTATATGTATACAATATAATATATAATATAAATAATTATTTTTTGTAAATATATAATTTATTTATGAGATGCAAATTGCGTATACTTCAATTTACTCTTCTAAAGAAACTTCGATTAAAATGCACAGGGTAGTGGCAGTTTTAACATTTTTGGTCCCCGAGGTAAAATATTCCTCCCGTTAAAAAAACACAAAAATGGCATGGTATCATGTTATAAAATCTATTTAAAAAAAATTATTTTATTTTATTTTATATTTGATATATGATTGCGGAGNATTTTATTTTATTTTATATTTGATATATGATTGCGGAGGCTTCCGCGGCCGCAGTTGACAGTATTTAGGTTGTCCGACGAAGAATGAAAAGATAACGTTTCGACTATAGTACGGTCTTGACCATATACCATTGCCCCGAAGAAGACCTTGGAACTACGGTCGAAACGTTATCTTTTCATACTTCGACGCGGTGTCACCCGAACAACCCAAATCCGTTATGTGACAACTTTCGGTTTCAGGTGAAAATGGCGACGAACGGGGAATCGAACCCGGGAAATCCTGCTTCGATCGCAGGGGTGTTAACCACTACACCAACTGGAAATGGTGTAGAGTTGTGGAAGGCGAACGGATGGTGTAGTGGTTTACACGCCTGCGATCAAAGCCGGTGTCCAGGGTTCGATTTACGGCTCGTCGCCATTTTCACCTGACCGAAAGTTGTCACATATCTTCTCCACGTGTGGAGAGGGTACACGGAAGAAATATATGCTTAAATCCGTTATATTCGAAAGTTGAATTAATACAGTTGTTAAACAATTATGTACTGTTATCTAGTATATTTTGAAGAAAAAAAATGATGATTTTTGTGTCAATTCGAACTTGTTTTTCTGATTTTTTTTTTTTTTT
>NNCF01132691.1:96439-114073 GCA_002313205.1 Laupala kohalensis | reverse complement strand
TACATACATACAAACACTCTCCTTTATATATAAGATTGGAGTAAACTCCACTGTACTTTAATTGAATAGATGTATTCTAATTTTACTCCTGTTTGAATTATAGTTACTCACGAATTCGTTTGAACCCATTTCATGAATGTGACTATGCGATAAATTTAACAAGTAAAAGAGAAATTAAAAGTAACACTACGTGTGAGTGGGAGATTTGTTGTTCTGTTACAGACAATTACTTGGTATTTAACGAACCATCACACAATGTTTCGACAATTTTGTAGTACTATAAATGGACATATTACCCAGTGATTTGTAACGTATATTCAGTTATCGAGATATCAATAAATTCAGTAACGTATTAATTAAGCCCATAGGAATCATAGGGTTTACGTTATATCAAATTGAAGAAATAATACGATACCAAAAAATGTATGTATCGTCATCGGACTAATAAAAAGTGACTAATATTTTTTTATGTATGTTTCTCAAAATTTTGATTTTCTAAACGGTATTCTAATGAAAATTTATTTGAGAAAGTTTTCAAGTAAATGATTTTTGATAATGCATTATCACATAGTACATTACAACATTGTGTCATATAGTTAATTTCGCATTTTCGACGAGAAATTTCAAATTCTATTTCTGCCTCTCCTTCGCGTTGTGCAGCAAACGTTGGAATTGTAATAGTAATCCTCACAAAATCCTTCCGGAGTTCCAGAAGTTCGGTAGTAGTTAAATTACGAGTTGAAATACACTTTTAATTATGATGAACTTCTTCGAGTACACTGAGGCGGATTTAATGTCTAGGGGATGTTGGGAAAATTTAATTTCACCACAATTGAAGGTTGAAGTGTTCCGTCGAGTTGCTCATAACCCCGTCCTTGAAAACGGAGTCTGTATAGAGATAGAAACAATGGATTGTGAGAGACTAGTAATACTTAGGGATTAAAAAGGGCAGTATTCACATTCGCCATATTTGATCTTGACAAGTACAATATAAGAATGGGTGTATTAATCTCCCATTCCAGTATCATAATGATTCAGTTATCATTAATTATTCATAGATTTCTTCCGATATGTGATAACTTTCGTCCAGGTAAAAAAAAGTGACGAGACGGAAATCGAACCCGGGACCCCTGCATGGATCGCTGGGGTGTTGACCAAAGCAGAGGTCCCGGGTTCGATTCCCGGAACGTTGCCATTTTCACCTAGTCGAAAGTTATCGTATATGATATAAATTATTCTATTAAATGAATAAATAAAACGTTACTTTTTCTTAGAGTTTATTGTACCAAGAGACATTACCTTAATGATAGCTGACTCCTGTTGCCTTGTTTTGCAAAACATAATTTCAATCACATTAATGACAAACAGATTTTTAATATTATTTTTAAAAACGTCATGATATATTCTTTCATCTACATTATGTTCTACCCCTCTCCCTTAACTATATTTTACCCCCTCCCTTAACTACGTCACTATTTACGAAGACTTAAATCGATGGATGCGATTACTTAATCTCTTAATCTCTTTCGATCTCCAATAGTACACACGCTAATATCACGAAATAGTTCAAAATATTCGCAATTTAACATAATTGAAAAATGTGTAATATGTGGGAAAGATTCAATAATTTATAGAAAAAATATAACAGGAAATGTACAATATCGAATACTGCATTTCTCAAAATTGTCGTCACGCCAGTGATTGCTTATGTCTGTGAAAGATACATATTGTGAACTATATTTCAATAGTTTGCTCATTTAAAAGTCTTGTGTAAAGAAGCAAAGAGCGTTTTCATCTGTGAGAAATGTTTTAAAGAACATGAGAAAAGAACAGAACTATTGGGGTACACTCAAAATTTAACTTTTGTCTTTCATTTTTTGGAAACTTACAAGACTCCATACAAAAGATCTAAATTTATCTTTCTGTGTCGTGAATAACAACTAACAGTTTCAAAATCATTTTACCATTAAAGAGAAAACAGGAGTCCATTTGGGAGTCATCATTTTCAACAAACAAACAAACAAACAAACAAACAAACAAAAGAGAACACTGCTACATCATACTTTTTGTGTTTTTGTAGAACCACAATCCCATGTTCCCACCATCCTGTGAGTCGAGAATATAGTCTTGATGATCGTCTAAGAACCCAATTGCGATTCCCAATGGGAATTGTTGTTGGAGATTAAAGAGTATGTGGTCTAACAAACATAGACTTTCACATGTACGTTGCATCTCTGGAATTTGATAATAAAATCGAACATTTATCGCAATGTAGGAGCGATTAGTAAATCACCAATTATTTATATTCGGAACAAGAATTTTTTTTATGTATTTTAACTTGAAACAGTAGTTTTGTAAATTTCCGCGACATGAAAAATATACTCGTCCAAAGGATTTTGTGATTTTATTTAGTTGGACATTGGTCGTTCAATCTTCTTATTCGTATCGTTTCCAAATTTCCAATTCGTTTTAATAATGTTTATTTCATTTAAATTGTAATTTTTTATTTCTTCGAATTTCCGGTTAACTCTAATGTTGGAATTTAGATCTTCACTGAGATAATGTAGAACGTAGTTTGCAATAGACAGAGCCTTGGCCTTGGTATTAGTATACAGGCGTAATGGATCTAAAGAACATCTGTCGTCAAAGACACTTAGTACTTGACTCAGCCTTGAAGTCATCTCAACTTCTCAATCTTTTGCCTCTTTAATAATGGCTGAGTGTTTTGCGACGATTGCAATGATTTGGTAGAAAAAATATATCTAGAAGCACAATACACAAATTTTAAAGATAAAATGCTGAGACCTCTTGATGTTTTATGTCAGACAACAAAAAAGAAATATCCTTCAAATAATTTTCCTCTTGAAACGAATTAATGGTTTTGTAAATGATGCCATTTTCATTAACATTTCTCTGGTGTGAAATTGTTCTTATTTTGTATCCTATAGTTCTATACGTAATTTTTGTTTTTGAAAGGCTTAATAAAATTTATCATCCTTAGCATGTATAGTTTGACATTAATTTTGAAGTTATTTTGAATGACAAAGAATAGAAAGGTTGAATTAATATCCATTTAACAAACAGACATTTCGAACTTCGGAATATACATGTACGAAGGTAATTGAACTGAACTTCTCATCAATTAAAAATAATAAATAATTTTTGGGTTACTGAGCTTCGAACAGTTAGAAATTATAAATATTTTGTTTAATTATGTCTATTTTCATTTGCAGGCAACGAATGGTGAAGTTACTCAACGCAATGGCACTAGAGATACAAAACGTACAGTAAAAAATCAATAATATAATATTTCGAATATATTAAGTCGAAACTACTTCGCAATAAGTTTACTTAACTTGTGTTCAATTATGGGAATAAAAAAATATTTTATGGTTTTTACAGACTAAGTAGAGATACATCTCTTTTTCGTTCATAGGTTATAGATTCATATAGATTTGAGTAAGCAAAGTGGTGTAACTAACACGGTACGCAACTTAACCCTCTAGGAAGCAACGTGCTACCTGTAAATAACACAACCACATCTCTGCCAAGGATGTAATACATCTAGGAAGACAAAAATACAATAGTTACAAAGTCTGATTGTCAGGTCTTACTTACAGTATCCTTCTTAACATTATGTTCATTTTTGTCCACCTTTACAATAAGGGGCCATAACTTAACATTGCTCGCGAACCATAACTATCTCTATGAACGAGTCACGACGGGAATCTCTACTATATATGTCCATTATATAATCTAGATAAATTAATTAATTATATAAGTGTAGGTTTCCGCGGACGGAGTCAATACAAAAATGTATGTCCGGGACAATCCGCATCTTAGTTGTACTTCCAATGTGTCAGCCATCTTGCAGTTGCCTTCTCCAGAGCAATCTGTGAGTCGTACAGAGCCTTCTGTACGACTCTGACTATATCCTGTATAAGGCCACATCAAGATGGTCGATACGTTGTTGGTAGTTATGTCTACTGAGACGCGGTTTGCCCCGGACGAACAATTTTATAAATATATTATTATTTACGACCTTTTTTGGTCGATTACTATATATATTCGACTACAATAAATACTACAATAAACAAATTCGCAGGAAATTGTACTTGAGTTACGTAATGATTCATTGCATAATTTAATGTACTATTCATTACTGTTCTGAAGTCCTGTTTAAATTGTTAATGCTAAATATGAAAGTGAGTGAAACTTGCATGCAACTAGAAGGTAGAGGGAAAGTAGTATCTGCTACGTCATTCAGGTTAATGAAATAACCTGCCACATAAAAGAAAACGTTAATAATACAATAATACGAGGTTAAAAAACAAATCATCAATATCTATAAAAATATCTATAAAATACACACACGAACTGAACAAAATGCTTAGAAAATTATTGCACATGGTTACAACGAGAAAGAAATTAGATTTAAGAAATTAATTATCTACACGAGGCCCATATCTACGTATATTCACATACATTCACAAACACATTTTCGCTTACAAACAGTTACAGAAACACACTCATACGTACAAACACGCTCAATACACACACACACACATGTTGTCGAAAGATTTGAGTCTTCGTCTGGCGTGAACAAATTGTAACAACAAAATTCAACATATCAACGGAACAAGTGACATGATTAATTCATATGTTAATTTTGTTGTTACTGTTTGTTTACACATGACAAAGAACTCCAATCCCGAGTCAGAACGTTATGTATTAATAAAACTTAACAATCCCGATCGTCCCGAAAAGATCGTTAGTTATAATTAATTTATCACGACACGAGACTTAACGTAATAAATGAGGATCGTCCTTAACAAACAAGCATCGCCGCAGCAGTGGTGCCAACGTAGCGAATCCGCGGGGGTTAAGCCTGGAAGCAGGGCAGGCAGAAAGACGACGTTCCTTGCACCTGTGCTCCACCGCAGTCGTTCAATTCTCCCGAGGAACGTGATCGCTCCCCAGGGCCACGGCGTCTGCCTCCACGGTCGGATCGAATGGAAAGAACGACGCCAGGCTACGAACAAGGAATGGTGAAGCAGGAGGTAGTGAGAGAATAGGGGAACACAAACTTGCCTCGACGGACGCTTCTTTGTAGAGGGCATTTTTATTCCCCGTCCCTCCACTATTCTTCCTAAAAGAGGATGCTCTCTATAGAGGACTTGGATGAGTTTTATTCGAAAACACTCTGTATAACGGAAAGCGAGGAGATAATACAGCGCGATAATATACAGATGTCTCAAAATTCCACGCTCAAAGTTCAATGGATGATTATTGAGAACAAGAATTCTAAGAAAACACTTGTTTGAATATGTTACCAGAAAGAGATAAATTGTTACCATGTGAATCTGATTACTTTTAATGTGCTGTCATCCCTCCAATTTTTTGCGTGGAATTTTGAAACATGCTGTACATATTTCGACAGCATATATGTAGGAGGGAAGGGAAAACCAACGAAGATCAAGATTCCAACGAACAACGCCGCAAATTAGAAACTGAGCAATAAATATAAGACTCCAGTTATTCTACTAGTCATTTTCGGTGATGTGTTGCCCCTACTGTAAACATTTCATTTTTCAAAACATAAAATATTACATTATATTTACAGTGAAACTTCCCATTACGGGCATTTCTTTATAGCGGACACCCATACATTCCCCACTCCAGTGCTATTTAATTTATGGCATTTGGTATGTCTTAAAAGCGTATACTCTCTGTAACGAATGCGAACAGACTTCCTAAACAATTTTCGGAGAAGTTTCTGTACAATGGACAAAATAAATTGATGCTAACAGCACAGGAACGTCAGATTGAAAACACCACAGATTGCCATTAATTAGATGACTTATGAACGTTTCTGCCATGCTCAAGCTAAAATACCATATTCAGCCGCTAATGAGGGAATTATTTTTATGTCACCTGGAAATAAGGTATAATTTATTTTAGGACATGTTTGATGGATGAACAAGTTCTATAGATTGCGACGTGTAATTCTCTGTGGATATGTTTGCAGTGAAGATTTATCTATAAATTTCGATATTCGTGTAACATATTTTTATTCCGGTGAAGATATATCGAGAGCGTTTCTCTTACGCATTAGAGAGTTTTTGCATAGCGTGCCTGCGAGCTTTCGTATACGCTACCCTCACGCAAGTTGCTTCTGCGCATGCTCAGAAGTGAGTGATACACTAATGCTTGCAGCGTAGTACGTTACAACGCCTCTGTTTGCATATGATGTTAGTGGTACGCTAATGAGAGGGATCATGGCGGATTCTGGTCTGAATTTGAGGTTATGTTGATATCGAGAGGGAATACGAGAGATTTGTTGGATACGTGTGCCGTATGAGCACGTGCTGGTGAACTCACAGTACAGTTTAATTGTGTGCGCTTACGTAGCAATAGTTTGTTTGGGTTAACAATTTTTATTACGATTTGATTCGGAGGTACGCTATTCTAAATGCATCGATTGCGTCATGTGCGTTACGGTGGTTAGCGTCATCAACCTAACGTATACATTAGGAAGCTGGTACGTTATGCAAAATCACTCTGTTCTCTTTACAGTTGCGAAGAAAATAAAAGAAATAATTTAAAAATTGCCGAAGAGATGTGCGAAGTACCTTTTCTGAGGGTGAAGAGTATTTTCTGAGGGTCCAAGAAAGCGCGATCCACTGTTTTCGTTCTGAGAACAAGTCGTTTTATTTTACTTTGACCTTAACCTCTCACAAGCGGAAAATTTTCAATATTATTTATAGACGAATTGTATGGTTCCGTCAGTATCCGTTACACAGAAGTTTCATTGTACACCTAGATCATTTATCATCCACTACAAAATCTAAGAACGTCAAACGAGCTAAGGAGTAAAAGATACAAAATTTAGAATGTCCGTGAAGGGTTTTATTTGAGAAAAAAATTGTTTTATATGTGAATTTTATTGCACCCTGGCAGCGTTTCCTTGTACCTTTTGATGCCATACTGCATACGTTGGGAACCGGTTTTTACGAAATATCACGTACTTTTTCTTTTGAGCTTTTTAATATTTCGGTTTGGATATGTCCTAAATTATGTAGAAGAGTTTTAGCAATAAATACATTCTGAATCAACTACTTACGTATCACGTATTTACGTAGTCGTTTGTTTGCTTACTTTCTTAGTATGTATTTGAATGTGAAAGTCAAAGGACGGCTACAATATGGCGCTGAACAGAGAACAATATGGCGATGTACATCGTACATCGTACATAGCCATTCGTATGATGACTCAAGTTGTCCTCTTTCTCTTTACTAAATTAAGTCGTAGGCTTTGGCGACTGTAACACGACGTCATGGAATTGTTATTTGCATTTTTTGACGCAAAATTCGGACTGAAATTGTAAATTGTTGGAAAGGAATGTGCAAGTGAGGCGATGAGGCGGAAACACAAGAAATAAGAGACATAAAGAAAGACAGTGTTTATTGACAAGTGCAATGTTTACAATAACTGTTCAAACCACCAACTGTGATACATCCTTGACAGCGTCGTTGGAGCGATTGGAGTTCACATTCATGGATGACAAAGAGATATTTCATGCTCACATGAAGAAGATACAGGTATTCGAGCTACGCGATCATGTACTTCCTGTGTTTGCTCCTCACCGCGTCACTTGCATCCATATTGTGCTATACAATAAACGATTGTTTAAAAGTCCTGTACCAACCCTTTAAATGTACAAATGAATTCGGGATTATTCTGTAAATCACCATCTATAAGTTCATTTGTATTATATATTTACAACATTATAAATTGTTTATTTAAGTCCGTATTTATTACAATCTGGATTCAAAAGTAATATACACCTAAAATTGATAACGAATCGATTCCATTATAGTGGAACTGCTTTTAATATCCGTTCACAACCAATATCTGATCTGTTTTCGATATCGATTTGCTATAATGATGAAGGAAAGACTGTTAGATTCTTCTTTAATCTGAGAATATACTTCTTTTGTGACACTAATAGTTCTTCGCTAGTTTCTTTTGAGCTATTGGGGTTGGTATGGCTTCCAAGAAATTATGATTCACTTTACAAAATTGAATGATAATTTCCTACCTCCTTCTGCAAGGATCCATCACCGGTTCTGTGCCAGGAAAATGACAAGCGAAATATTTTATCGTACAACTTTCTGTCGTGTTTCTTATTGGTATCTTCTGAGCTATACACGATGTCATGTTTCTTTGCATCGACAGAATTTAACTTAAGAAAATAAAACGTGAGCGGGAAAGCATTTTTTTTTTTTTTAGTTTATTGTATATTAGTCGCAGTAAATGACTTCATTGTCCTCAACTTGGTCATACATAGTTTGTAGCAGCTCTCCTGACAATAAACTGTTAATGAATTTGATTATTTTTTGTCAGTGTAACTTGAAGTTGGTACAAGGCGCGTACACAGTGTAGGCGAGGTTTTTACTTCGCCGTCGTCCATAAGAGTAATAATGTTTGTACCTCGCGTTCTGTTGGCAGGACATTCAAAATTTCTCAAAACTTAAGTCCATTGAAAATATGGGCCATCGTTTCAAATCACTTGCTCTTGTGACGCCGTTCTATTCCTTCTACTTGGAGCGTGGTTAACGAATATTACCTTTGCGTCTTAGTCTGTTGTGTTATCAAATTGTTTTTCTTTGCAGCAAATAGTCGCTTTTGTGACAACTACAAATATTTATTTTTTGGATATAACTTGAATTCGTTGAAGTTGGCAACTCGTGTTAGGCAGCCATATTGGCAAAGTTACACGACTTGGAGTATATAGCATCCGGCCGCAGATGTCGAAGGAGAGATGTAGAGGGTGGGAGAAGGGAAAGCGTAGTGTTAAGTGTTGAGTGGCCACTCTGTTCCTCGAGGGCGGCGATGGCTCTTCGGGGACTCCGTGACGACCAGTCTGAGCAACGGCCCGAGACGGCACACAGTGGGTCCAAACACTCGCACTCTTCGGAGAAACGAATCCATATCGAAGGAAAACATTCGAAATACTATACTGTGAAGAAAGATCACAGCTGCAATGAAAGATATTATATTGGGAGTCTTGCAATGACGAAAGTTGCAGGCAAAAAGGCAAAAAAATTAAGAAACATAAATACAAATATGAAATCTTTTTATATGTTTGTTATGTAATGTGCAAATATATTCTTGCGTTTAGGAATTTTATTATTAACTAGACCGACGTTTCGGCGGTGAACACTATCTTCTTCAGGGCTTAGTTGATCGTCAACAAAATTCCATCATCTAACTACTTCATTGTAGACCATTGTAGACTGGAATAACTGTGAATAGACCCATTGTTTACATGATTGTTCTCAGCAACCCTGTTTTGGTTTTATTTTTTATAGTTATTAATTTATTTTTATTTGTGTTATAGCAATCACTTTTATGCTAAGTGTATAAGGAGGAGTAATGACATATGTGTGTATATTAAGTGTGTTTCTGTAACTGTTTGTGAGCAAAAATGTGTTTGTGAATGTATGTGAATATACGCACATGTGAGCCTCATGTAGATAATTAATTTCTTAAATCTAATTTCTTTCTCGTTGTAACCATGTGTGATAATTTTCTAAGCATTTTATTCCGTTTTTGTGTGTATTTTATAGATATTGATGATTTGTTTTTTAACTTCGTATTATATTACTATGTATGTATTCTTTTCAATTTTCCACCGAGCATTGCTCACTAGCAGACTAATAAATTTTGTTTATTATTATTGTTATTATTATTATTTGCATCAGCGTATACAACAACACACACTACCATTTGGGGACCTCCTGTTTTGTCGATGTTGAGTGATAAAATGGTAGTTGGGTGAGTGTTGTATTTACTGATGGAGATGAAGTAGTTAATTGACGGAATTGTATTGAGTATCAACTGAGGAAGAAATCGTTTGCTGTCAAGAAACGTCGATCTAGTTAATAAACATAATGCCTAAACGCAAGAATTTATTTTTACATTTCGTCATAATGGCAAGAAACATCCAATCATAGAAATTTGTGTTTTTGAAAGATACAGAACGGAATGAGCCTCGTTTCCTCGCAAACTGCATTCCTGCACAAGGAATGTAGAAAGTGCAAAACTCATCAATGGATATTGGGTTGGAAACCTTTTGACCTTTGATTATTTCTATTTTGAGATATTTTTCATCGCTTGGTTCCGATTCAATGATTATATTCTTTCCAACACACTTAATGATTTCACGAATTTGTTTTGACTTGAATCACAATTTCTTTGTTTAGCACTGTTAGTAGTAATCTCTATTGTCTTATCTAAACTCCCTCATCTTCGTGAACTTTGTAAAACGCTGAGATGAGTCAACAAGAAGAATAAATAGAAGTTCTGATTACGGAGGAAAAGCTGAAACATTCCTCTACTTACCCTAAGGCTAAAATAAGGCTGGCCGTTGTTGTGAATAAAACATAGTTAACAGCGTATGACCTGGAGGAAGAAAATCTATTCACATTTCAATAAAAAATAAGAACAGTAGTGGAAAAAAACAGTTAAAAGCAGCTGTGGAAAACTCACACACAAATACTTGTCATTTTAATTTCAGGTTCAGAAGTCGTACATTAAATGCTTCAGGGAAACTTCGACGAAATTTCCGTTACAATACTAACCGTAAATGAATTCTTAATACTTCTCCATATATCATTTCATATATTTATAAATGTTTTGCAACAAATATAGATAGGGACTGCTGGTTGGAATATCATTCCCGCAACTGGCCATGTACCTGCAAGACGTATACATCTTGACCGTGAACTCAGCTCATTTTTACGTTTTAAGTAACACCTGAATATTATCCAAAGTAGGGTTAAAAAGTTGTGTGCTGTATGGATGTGCAATGTGTGTCAATAGAATGTTTGAACAGTTCATTACGATAGAAATGAGTATAATTTCTTCTATTCTCGTGAACTTGTATGAGAAACAAACTGTGCTTTAAGAGATTGAGTCTAAGTTGCTGCCTTTGAACACAATAGACCAGATTGTACTCGCGTTGATAAGACTACTCAATTACTAATGTTGTTTCGTTGTAGGTTCTCTTGGTGCGATTTCTGTAAATTTAAAGAATAATCTAGATTAAAATACCTGTCAAACAAAGAGAATGAGAAATACAAGACACATCTTTTTGAGGCTCAACCCACATTAAAAAATACATCTAATCCTTTAGAGAGCGGGTAGCGTCCTGGGATTAGAAACTTCAACCAGTCACAACATCTGACTCGTGAATAACACTCCAATGAAATACTATTATTAACTATAATAACTATGAAACAGTGCAATATGAACAATTACGAAAAAAACAGAAACATTGTGTTTCTGAATGTACTTTCTGTGTTTTAGTTGGACTATAATTAACTTGAATTTTAACGATAAGTTCATCCATAATTTTGACTATCAAACTGTATCTTCTTGATATTCAGCAAAAGGTCCATTAAAGATCATTAGATCTTATAGCTTAATACAATTCAATAATAATAATATTTCATAGTAATATCCGGTGTACTACGAATGAAAATACAGTTGGTACCAATGCTTTCAGTATAAGTCGTACTTCATCGGCTCCGAGCACAACGTGAACTTCTCGCTTCGTAAAACAAGGGCTAAGTGCCCTTTATGATCTCACGTGTCATGGAACTAAGTTGACTAAGTTGGCGGAAGTCAGAAATAAATGATGTTGCTGTACTTGTGAAGACGAATAAACACTGTAAACTACTCTCCCGCATATTCACACTGTTCTCTGTCGTAATGCATTATCTTACAAGTTTCAATTATTCTATCTCAATTAAGTAAGCTTTTAATTAAGTAAGATTTAAATACATGGCCCCATCCTGGCCCGGGATTTTCTCCGGTTTTCCTCCGGGTAGACAGATTTTCCTTGGGCAGGAAAGCCATTAATACCTTTGCTTTATTATTCTCGAATTTTTACGCCACTGCCCGTGGGTCCTTGATCGGAATTGATGAGATGGTCCCTTGCTTGTTTCCGGAGAGTAACTTAAAGAGTATTGTGCGCCGCGTGGTCATACGCAATTTGCAACTGCTTTTCTTGACAATAAAGTTTATTTCATTGAAAAGTCATCTATCTATATTTTAGTGTTCACTTGACAAGACACACTAAAAATAATTAGCCACGCTTATTTATTGGAAAGTAGGAAAGGAGAGTTATATAATGTTCTTAATCCTTAAAAAAATGATTCCGCAAATGTTGGTATAGAACTCTCACAAATAAACTTGGATCAATAATATATACAATGTAAGAACCACGTCCTCTTTTTTCTAAAAATATTTATTGTTGTTTTCATTTCAGCAGTGATGCATTTAATGAAAAGTGAATGAGCTGAGAGAGAAAAATAAGTTAGAAATTGCGTCTCCGTGACTTAATTTTCTTTTGTGTTTCTTTCGTATAGTGTGTATATATTGCTATTGTTACCGTTTTTCTTGCATTCTTTACATCTTTCATTAGAACATGACAAAAATAGAAGAGCCTTGAGACCGCTTTGTACGAGTTAAGTACTTCCCTCTCTCCGAGTCATGTCTTTGTTTGAACAAAGTATTCTTGGAAAGAAAAAAAAAACTATAAGCGATTGTGTACAAGATTAGACTAGAGTTACGTTTGGAATTAATTTTGATTTTCACATACGTAACCGATTTTTAATGCCCCGAACCTGTTCCCAAATTTTCATTTCTAAATTCTCATTCCATGAAATAAGAAAAAGCTTGAAAACGAGTCAAAGACTGGATGGACAATATTTGTAATAACTTATTAGAATTCGTATAAATTATATACGTTTAAATTCCTTTTGTTTTAGTGGACCGATGCCTTAAAGTAAAACAATGTTTTTTCCTGCATGCTAGTATTATGCCATTATTCATATAAATTTAGTTGTATATGTACTGAACCCTGACACGGTTGTGTACATTAATTCTGTAGCCCCATCCTGGCCCGGGTTTTTCTCCGGTTTTCCTTCGAGTAGAGGCGCATTTTTTATAAAGAGTCACTTGGCTCTTGCCAGAGACTGTATAAATTGATATAATTATTAGCGAATATAGTGTTATTTAATAGTTACGAATTATCAACAATACATTCCGAATGATTTATAGCTTGATGATAAAACGTTCTTATGAAATGACTTTTCTAACACGTGTCGAAATATTTTTTTATCGTTAGAAGTGTGTTGAAATGTTGAATCCACCTCTGCCTTACGACCCTTGATCGGAATTGATGGGATGGTCCCTTGCTTGCTTCCGGAGAGTAAATTAGTTTATTGTCCTCCATGTGGTTATAACTGCTTTTTTGACAATAAAGTTTAATTTAATTTAATTTAATTATACGTGCTAATTTTATATACTTTTGCGCTGTCAAAATTAATATTTGCCATGGCATATTCCGATAGAGAAAACGGAAAATTGTGTTTGGTATTACCCGGACATACTATAGAATTTGAAAACATTTAATTATACTAAATATTAGAAACAATTTTAAAATAAATAAATGTAAAATTAATGTTTTCAGCTTCAAGTAATATAAATCTCGCGAAGTTAATGAGAATTAAAATCTCGCGATACAAATAAATATAATGGGTCGTATTTATTTATTTGTGGTGCAACATTTGTGAAACCCCATCGCGTGCCACCCCTATTGATTGAAAGTGGACAGAAAATGATACGAAGGTAGACAGCTGTGTTGGATCTGGACCGTAATCAAGGGGTAGGGTAACCGGGGAACAATTTTGTTTAAAAATTATGCTTTTACAACACAAGTTTTACAAATATTACCTTTAAATAAAATGCATAAAAATTTGATATTGTATTATTAATAACAACAACAATTATCTATTTAAGTCATTAATGTGGTACGATTAATTTTAGTAATATGTATTATTAATAATAATAACAATTATATTTTTAATAACAATGCCAATTATAACTAATAAAAATTATTAATCCGGTAACGCTTGTACGAAGTATCCTATTTATCAATTTTATATGTTAAGAGTTCAGGTCCCATGGGGGAAGTAGTATTGCTTTAGGATGAACCAATGGAATTTTAATGTTGATGCCTCTCTTAAAGATTCACACCGAAGTCATGCGCACTCTTGCGACATTTTGTTAAGTCGAGTAACAGAAAATTGGTTGGTATGTCGCCCCTAAATATATCTGGTTGTGAGATTCTACCCAGGTTTTGTTTTGAATTTTATTGCTTTAGGAGGCAGGACTGAGTGCCAGTATTACAAATGGTCGACACATAACGTATTCATTGCCAATATTGCTTCTTTGACATGGGCCATAGTGGCGAAGAGTTACGAGATCAAATCCCTGGTGTTTGCTGGCGGAGATGGTGCGCTTTGTAGTAACTGGAATGGCAGCTTTGGGGTGGAATGCTGTAGATGGAGCTACTTGCGTAATGACAAGTGTCAAGCAGACAGACGACTTTCGCGTTCGGAGCAACAGCGGGGCCCAAGGCATCTAAGCTACTGAAATGAAGCATACGATAATGATAAAAAACATGGGACGACAGCAAACTCATTACAGATACGAAAATACATGAATTTCTGTGTACAACGAAATTACATTTACATAATACTTTTACGATATTTTTTTAGGCTGATATGTCGCTCTATGTTTTGAAATAATATTTTGAATATATATTTTACTTCCAAATTTCAAATAAAAGACAGTAATAAGTTCATATAGTTACTTTGAGCATGAACAGAGCTTTTGAAGACGACCAAAATACAGAGGACCACGCCGGAACTGACTCTTTCACTATAGATTTCTTTCTCACTCTTTACTGCAGACGGAGAAACATATGTGAGAAAGTATGTACAATGGTCTGGTACCACATGCAAATAATGTATACTCTTTATTGAAATTGAGTGAAAACTAGAAACATACACCATTTCCACCAAGCCCCAGATCACGTGTAGTGCACACGGAAGAAATGTATGCATAACGTAGGTACGTGTAAAACCGGTAATTAAGCGCACACTGAATAGTGTACCGCCTGATTCACTTATCTCCTGTATGGGGATGTGTCTCGGGTCATCCGGGGGTTTAGGACTGGGTGGAAATGGTGTAGTTGTTAATACCCCTGCGATCAAAGCAGAAGTCCCAGGTTCGATTCCCGGCTCGTCGCCATTTTCACCTGACCGAAAGTTATCATATATTTTCTCCACGTGTAGGGTACACGGAACAAATATATCCTTTTGAAGTATCTCTTTCTTAAGACAGCGATTGCTTAAGAAACACTGTGCCATCCGCTTTTTTGGCATCTCCTACGTAGAGAATCAACTATTAAGACCATTTTGTGGAGATGTCCTCTTAGTCTACGGTGTCCTGTTGTTAGTCCAACTGTCCAATGAAGTAAATATCTGTTGGTGTTCTAAAATTATCCAACACTCCTTCAGTTTCTTCGTGATCCCTCTTCGAACTAAGGGCTTTTGAGTAATCAACATCTTATCCGTTTCTCTGCTGTCACTATGAGGGCCTACGTCTTTCCCACAAAATCTTGTAACTAGCGCTCGAATATTAGACTGAATTTAACTTATGTTGCTTTCAGTACTGAATTAAATCCTACTTGTTTTACCTCTAAACTCTTGTGCTCTGAGATAAAATGTCAAATGAAATGTGTATTACATAATGGATTTGGGTGCATTAATATCGGTTATATTGTTTTATAATTCTGAAGTGTATTGCTTCGTTATTTATTTTACTATTCAAACTTCTGCGGATAAAAAAAAATATTGTTGAATGTAAAGATATAAAGAGTGGGAACAGCTCTCCAAGTTAGTCAAATCACTGAGATGTATAATTGTTTTCTTTATTTTTATTGTTACAAAACACAACAATATGTATTACAATGATGAGAGAACATAATTTAAATTCTATCTATCAGTTAATAATGTAGTATAAATAGTCTTCCTCGACTCGCTTCAAATGCACAAGATCATGTGAAACAACATGGCGGCCCAACGCAACGGTTTCGTGACCTCAGAAAAAGGAGAGAAAAAAATCTTTCTCTAATGTCCGATGACCTATAGATAGAAGTGATGTTAAAATACAACAAAGGAAAATTTACTACCAATCAAAGTAAACGTCCATCGTTAATAATTGCAATTATTTCATTTAAATGTGAGGTTATGTCTTTCAAGTTGAAATCACGTTAAATACGTGTTACTCTGTTTATTTATGCTTATTTAAGATATTTTAGTGCTTTAATTCTACATATGCTTCCCCAGTCTCTGTAAGATTTCCACATTCTTCCCCTCTAGTGCATCTTTGATGGTATCTCTTAAGAAAACCTGCTTTTGTTGACAGATTTTCTCCGAATATTCCCTCCTCCCTAAACTTAACTTTCCCTTCTCCTCCCCCTGGTAAATCCCCTTTCAGTACATGAGCTCGGCCTGGCCCTTGGCGTAGTTCCAGACGACTGCGATGTGCTCTCGCTTTGTTCTCGGGCGTCGTGCTTTCCGCTTTCACAACGTGCCTTAATTCCTCCAGCGTCCGCTGCAGCGCGACGGTCGACAACACGAAGGGGAACCCCCCTCAACATCGAGATGCTTGGCCTCCAGGCTCCAACACGTCGCTTTCGCATTCTACTTCTTGTTCAAATTCACTTTGATACTGATCACTTCTTGCACTTTTATTGTTTACTGTGAGAGTCAGAAATTTTAACTATGTGAAAGGATTGGTGAAGTTTTATGAGTAACTAAATTTGGAGCCTTTGAGTCACACTGGTATGCTGTATTGGTTTCGAACTGCTTTTCGAAATGACGTCATTCCTGTGGATTCATGATGGTCGACGATCTATGCGTTCAGTTTTGTGCCCAATTACGGAGGTATTTGTTTGTTTACTCATTGGTTTCCCTTCTATTTACCTGTTAAGAATAGTACTGTTTTTTCATTGGCTTTAATAACAGTAAGGAAAGACAAAGAAAGATACAGAAATTTAGTATTGTGTAAATGACTATCTCCCTAATATAAATCGTCAATAATGCGTAAGCATGATTTCAAGAACATTCTCGATTGGCAAAGAGTTAACGACAATGATCATATACAGCAAGTTATGGCCAAATATGATAATCACTTCTATTACTCCTCTAAAGTTTTCACCTTAATTTCGGACTCAGATATCTAACTATTAGGTTTAAAACAATATAGACTCGTGGTGAGAAAAAAAATCGTGTATTTTTCCAACGATTTTTGTAATCTTTTCCAGCAAAATATTCAGGAAGTGACTTGCCTTGGACTGATTGATAACAGTGTGGCGAAGCGGAAAGTTTATGTTTTGTCGAAACTTTTATCTTTTGAAGAATTTGATCAGGTTGAAAACGAAAGAAAATTAATTCGCCATCGTTTTTTATTATATCATTAGTTCGTGAAATAACTTTTTACAGTGAATTACTCCAAAATGAGCATTTTCCTCGAACATTTTTAAGTACTAATATGATAGACAAAAACGATTTTTGGATAGGGTGTTCTTTTTCACAATAGTGATCCTTTGAAGAAACACTTTCGATCCTTTATTTTTGAGATAACTTATGGCTTGTACCCCACACCATTCTTAGAATTTGTAAATTTTGAATAAATTACATTAATTTATGA
>NNCF01132691.1:66455-84896 GCA_002313205.1 Laupala kohalensis | reverse complement strand
GCCATTTATAATAGGGAGGGAAAGGACAAAACATAAACAGTATGGGGGCCAACTCGCAAAGGGGACGAGATGACCACGTATTGGCTTGGTGTAGGAAAATAACCTATTGAGGACATACTAAAAGGAGAATCAGAACAAAACATGAATCAAAAGATACACGATTATGTAGAGGTACATGAAGCCGAACAGATAACAGGTAATGAAATAAAGAGAATAGTACATTTATTGAAAACTAATAGAAGCTCAGGGTTCGACGACCTCATGAATGAAATGTTAAAGAAAACGAAGATATATATAGAGTGTCTTAGTGTAATTAATGTCAACTGTATAACCTGCATGGTATGTTGTTGATGACTCTATTGGAAATTAAAATATCAAAAGGGTTAATTTGCGAATTAAGTTCTACCTAGCCAGAAAACAACGTCAATGAAAATAAATCAACATTAACGTCCACTCAGCGTCAGATAAATTGATTAATAAGAGACTTTGATTTCCATTTGAAAGAAAAAGCTATAGGTTTATTGACTAGTTTGAATATTGTGACGTTTAGTCAGTTGCAAACAATTATTTTATTCATTGAGAAACACAGTAACAAATACACATAATTGAAACATGATCAAATTAAAATTACACGCACAAAGTAATAGTTAATTCCTGTAAGACAAGAGAATTAAGAACAACAAAATAAAGAATGAAATAGAAAATGTTAAGATACATTACTATCAACTTGATAAATGTCAATATGAAGAAATAAATCTTGCTTTTATACATAAACATATGACTTTGAAGTTAATAATCATTCAATAACGAAAATATGATAATGAGAACAAAATTGGAAAACTGTCTCAAACAATTTCATTGGTTGTCACGACTCATGGTCGAATTTACTCACTGTTCGTTGAGCTGAAAGCAGCGTACAAGAGTTGCACTGTCACCACACTGGTATTTCACGAATTTACTCATCATTAATTCATAAGATAACATGAATTTCTTACACCGTTTGATTAAAGTTGTTTCACTGGAGTGAATAATGTTAGTAACTGTTTAATTGCCTCCGAGTCGCAATTTTCTTATCATAATTATATAATATTATTATAGCTATGTTGCAGTGCAGCTAGACACTGGTTATGCATTAAATATTCAGTAACTGAGTGAATTGAATTAATTAGCGGTCGAGAGAAAAACTCGGTACAGGAGCTCACATTACACGTCTGCGCACTAGAGAGTAGCTAGTGAGAGTGATGAGTTTTTCTTCATCCTCTCGACTGTCTTTTGTCTTAATTTTTTTGTGGCACTTGATTGTGTGCTATACATTCGTTATTTATTCACTTGTCACTACTATATTAATTTAGTGCATTGTAGTAGCCAGGAAGTAACATTCGTTTGTCGAAGATGGTTCTGGAATGCTTAATTGTTGACTAATGTTTATTAAATTGTTTATAGTTTCTAAATATTCGTAGTNATTCATAAGATAACATGAATTTCTTACACCGTTTGATTAAAGTTGTTTCACTGGAGTGAATAATGTTAGTAACTGTTTAATTGCCTCCGAGTCGCAATTTTCTTATCATAATTATATAATATTATTATAGCTATGTTGCAGTGCAGCTAGACACTGGTTATGCATTAAATATTCAGTAACTGAGTGAATTGAATTAATTAGCGGTCGAGAGAAAAACTCGGTACAGGAGCTCACATTACACGTCTGCGCACTAGAGAGTAGCTAGTGAGAGTGATGAGTTTTTCTTCATCCTCTCGACTGTCTTTTGTCTTAATTTTTTTGTGGCACTTGATTGTGTGCTATACATTCGTTATTTATTCACTTGTCACTACTATATTAATTTAGTGCATTGTAGTAGCCAGGTAGTAACATTCGTTTTATCGAAGATGGTTCTGGAATGCTTAATTGTTGACTAATGTTTATTAAATTGTTTATAGTTTCTAAATATTCGTGTCCATCGCACATTTAATTAGGGGTTAATTATTATGAAGCTCCGCTACAAAAGGAACTACTGCAGAGATTCAGATTATGCTACAATTATGGGTATTACCCCAGATGTTGGAAGATAAACCACCTTAAATTGTCCAAAAAGCCAGGAAATAGAAATCTAGAATTAAGTTCATCTTACAGACAGATAACATTGTTCCCGGTAATAGACAAAGTCCTAGATAAAATAATAGCAGAGCGCATAGACAAAGAACTACGCGAAAAAATGGATAAGAACCAATATGGCTTTACCGGGGGAAGAACTACCGAGGTTGCTTTGGCACATATATTGCGCAAAATCAGAGAGAAGAGATATATGCTTATGGTGGGTGTCGACACTCAAGGAGCATTTCATTGTGCACTGTTGTCACTTATACGTACAGAATTAGACAGAAGAGAAATACCTCAACAATTATTGAAATTAATAAGATCATACTTGGACGACAGAAATATATTGGACATAGGTAATGAAAGAATAATAAGTACGGTGAAACAAGGCTGCCCTCAAGGCAGTCACACAGGACCCATATTTCGGAAAGTAATCATGAATGTAGTTTTACAAGCAATGGCAGAAGAACATATCGAGCATACGCAGATAATATTGCGTTGCTAATAGAGGCAAATAGTCGTCGAGAACTAGAATTGAATAGTAAACGAGTATTAGCAATATTTGAACAAAAGTGATAATATCTAAAACAGAAAGTATTGTATTTGGTATGAAACAACGCAGCAAAATTAGACGAGAACCAATTACTAAGTTTCCAACGTGGCGATTAAACCTAAAATCCTCACTAAGATATTTGGGCGTTATATTGGATGGTGACTAACATTTACACCACATATGGAATACGTAGGGCAGAAGTTGAAGAAAATAATATACGGGTTACAAAGAGTAGGTATAAACAAAGATACAATAGGACCTAAACAGTTAATTGTATTTTACAAGGGAGTATTGGGTCACATTTAACCTACGGCGCGAATGCATGGTATGAAAGAAGTTACGATACAGAGAACGGAGAATGTGTAGTCCGCAGAGGAATGGGATTGATAAATTGGAGTGGTATGTAAAACAGTACTTCAACGAAGGAACATTGTAGTAGATAGACATTATTTACGAACACGAGTACGTCAAGGGGAGAAAATAAGAATAGGAGATGAAGAGGTAGATAAAACTATACGTGGATAGAAAGGGAAGATAAGTAGACAACTGGTTCACTGCTGGAGCATAAGGAGGGAAAAGGCTACATATTGATATATACGAGATGTAAAATATAGCTATGAGAACAGACGTTGGTTTCAGTCAACACCGCCGTTTTACCAAGTCCTAACAGGAATGGCGATTTCCCGACATATTGGCAGATAAGAAATGTAGCCGAAACAAAATGGTGTAAATGTGGCAAAGAAGAGGATACAGTGGATCATCTACTTCATAATTGGGAAATAGTTGGTTCTGAATGAGCAGGATGGATCAACGAACTAAAACGTAATGGTGTATTCACCAATAAAGACTGAACAGAGTACATAAATGAGGAAGGACTATGGAAGAGTTTCGAAGAATATGCAACAACTATTATGAGTGTAAAGAAAGAATATAACAGCTAGATGATAGAGAAGTCTCTCACCTCTTCGAGGTTGGGATGAGAAGCGTTAATACCTTGTAGTAAGGACGGCTAAACAGAAACACCCATACATGGCAATAAACATAGGAACAAAAAAATGAGAAAATAAAACCTAGGTAATTGTCAAGAAACCAGGTCGGAACAAAAAAAAAATGAAATTGAAAAAAAATACTATCTTTTTGGTAGATTCTCGAAACTACAAGACCAGTGTTTATAGAGGATGAATTTCCCATACAAATGAGAAACATTCCGAGATATGTTAAAGATATCGATGAATTGGGCAACTGAATAACTTATACCATGAGTCTATGTACATGTATTGATGTTATTGCAAAACATTTGATGAAGTTATAAACATGTTGACGAAATGCTTTTTTCAATTCCAAGAGCATTTTAAATCTACCAAAATAGGTCATATTCAGGGAACGATCATTCCTAGACAAATTTTTATTTAATTAATCTTCACCCAACGTTCTGACGAAATATACTTTGGAGTGAAACTGGTCTGAAGGATTACATTTGGAAAAGAAAGCAAAAGTCAGGTATCCTTCTTCCTGCATATTAACTTCATCTTAATATCAGATTCGTTGTCCTTTCTCCGGTTCCTTTGCACATCACTGCGTTTCAAAACGCAACTTGACTTTTTGGATTGCTCAAGCAATCGTCCGGAAAATCAACTTCCGGCTTCAAAAACTTGTATTTTAATACGTACGAATATCTTTCTCATCTTATACCCTTAGAAAAAACGTAAGGCGTGATTACATTTTAAATGGATTGCTACTCAGCACTGTTGTACCCTATCTTGTCGAGAAAGTCTTTAATCTGTATATTTGTCGTATGATCCATTCAATCCCTAATTTAAAAATTGAAGATGCTGAACACCTCTGAAATAGTTGGTTATATTGTTTTTTTTTGTTTTTTGTTTTGAAAAGGAGAGTGCTGTAGCTAAAATTTAAATATACCGTAGTATTTGAGTGAATGTCTGTTACTTTGTCTGCTAGTTTTAGGAATTTATAAGTTACTAAAACGTCAATCTGATTTGTAACACAAAATATTTTTGAAGGATATAAATAATTACGTACTTGATATTAAGTTCAATCTCTTCAGATACCATATTTTACCACCTACGATGTTAATAACTTTTCTTTTCTTATTCTTAAATTTTATTGTCAAAAAAGCAGTTACAAACTGCGTATGACCACGTGGAGGACAATAAACGTATTTACTCTCCGGAAGCAAGCTAGGGACCATCCCATCAATTCTGATCAAGGGCCCTAAGGCAGAAGCTAAGGATTTAACATTTCAACACACTGCTAACAATAAAAAATAATAGTTCGACACGTGTTATAGTATTAACATAATACCAACAAATATTTTATTTAATAAAACATAGAAAAGTCATTTCACAATTACTTTACGAATGATTTATAGCTTGATAATAATACGTATTGTTGATAATTCGTAACTTTTAAATAACACTAAATTCGCTAATAATTATTTCACTTGATGTCGTCTCTAGACAAGAACCTAGCGAGTCTTTATACAAAAATCCGCCTCTATTCGAAGGAAAACGGGAGAACAACCCGGGCCAGGATGGGAAAGCACGTGTTTATCTACCATCCTTAATTACATTCCATTGTACTACTTTTAGATGTTTCATAGTATTGTTTTCTTGTTTTTCGTGTCTAGAAAAATACAAAATAATTAACGAAAAAGTATCAAATAATGAATTTTTTATTCTTCTTGTCTTATTGTTTATTTTCAAGACAAAGATGGACATTCATTTGTATTCATAGATGTCGATGAGAGACTTCGAGGGTTGCAAACAAATTTTTAACTTTTTCATCTCTGCGAAACCATTAC
This sequence comes from Laupala kohalensis, assembly GCA_002313205.1. Taxonomy (NCBI): domain Eukaryota; kingdom Metazoa; phylum Arthropoda; class Insecta; order Orthoptera; family Trigonidiidae; genus Laupala; species Laupala kohalensis. The sequence continues at coordinate 79,427 of NNCF01132691.1, read as the reverse complement.
TCCTGATGAATAAACTGCATAGAGTGCTTTTAAGAAAATTGCAACGTGAGAGCACATGTTCTGGTAATATTTTAGACAACGTATATATTTGCAAATCCTGATCACACTACAAATGGTAAGTCTTATGAGGTTGAATGACTTTCTTCCCACAGAACACACTACTGAAAATTAAGAATTATTTTTAATATGATGTTATTTTTACATTGTGTAATACTGGTACTAAGAGTTATTCTGTCATTTTATCATCATTCAGAGTACACGTATAAATAAGGAAATAAATAATGTAAAAAAAACCTATTGAAATACAATATCATCTGCGGGAAATATGAAGTAATTTTTAATAACGAGCGAAGGAAATACGCAGACACCACATTTAAACCAATTTTTTTTTTTCATTCTAAGGTTTCGAAGTTGATTTTGCTAATGAAGCCCTGCAAATCTGGTATATGTTGGTTTACTAAGATTATCGGAAATGCCGAAAATATGTATTTTATTAAAGATGTATTTGATTTTCGCTTAGAGGGAAGTATTTTACGTAGTACGAGAATGCTGCTTACCACTGGAAAAATGTTCTATAAATCTATAAATTTATTGTCAAAAGAGCAGTTACAAACTGCATAGGACCACGAGGAGACAATAAAATAATTTATTCTCCAGAAGCAAGGGACCGTCCCAAGAATTCCGATCAAGGGCCCGAAGACAGAGGCGGATTTAACATTTTAGCACACTTCTCACATAAGATTAAAAATAGTTCGTATAATATTAACAGCGTACCAACAAATTAGTATTTAAATAAACAACATAGTTACTTCATAAATACATATTATTATACACTATAGATTATTCGGAAAATATTGTTTGCAAAATCGTAATTAAATTTATTATTTCAATAGACGACACCAAGAGCCTCGAGGGCCAGTATAAAAATACTCGAATATTCCAGTAGAATTATTAAGAATCCAAAGGATTATTCAGACGTTTTTACTTAAACTAAAAAGATACTCGATCAATACCTCACGAGAGAATAAAATGAACAAGTTTTGTAACGTATTTATATGAGAGGTAATTAAAAAGAGATTCACGTGAAGGAATCTGGGAAGGGAGGAAAATAAACCTCAGATCGCTTAGGAGTCGCGTCCATCCCCTGCGACTGCTTCCTGCCTCGTTTCCCAACCTACCCTTCTCTTTCCACCCTCACCCCCACCTCATCCCCCGTCGACAGCGCCGGTGGGGGGGGGGGCGGAGCCAGGTCATCCATTACAGGGTGAGTCACTGCAAAACCTCCCTTAGGAACGAATTAGCCCAATGGCCAAGCGGGGAATGAGAAGGGGTACACTCCACGTGGATCAAGCTAAGAGAAATTGCAGAGGAACTTATTCAGCTCTGATCATGAGGAAACACTCCTGAAAACATTTTAATTTTTTAAGGAGAAGTAAAGAATTTTAACTTCTGGGATGGGAATGGATGTGTTAAGTAATAATTTTAAAAGCTTTTCTCACCTTGTTGCAAAAATACTTGTAGTACTTTTAAAACAAATTTTTACAATTTCAAAAACTATTTTCTTGCATGATTGTGTTGTGTCTTATGATTCATATTAATTTAGTTTTATGTGTACTCAACTTTAGCACGGTTGTGTACATTAATTCTGTGGCCCCATCCTGGCCCGGGTTTTTCTCCGGTTTTCCTTCGGGTAGAGGCGGATTTCTTGTACAGTTTCTTTAGACTAGTGTCTAGGGTCGCGAAACAAGAAATCGTGAATTTAGTGTTATTTAAATTCTTATGATTTATAAACACTATACTCAGAATAATTTATAGTTCGATAATAATTTTTGTGATAAATTACAAACAAGTTGATATTCTATTAGTATTATAACACGTAGCTAACTTTTTGTCTTGTCTAGAAATTTTTGCTGAAATTTTACAATCCGCCTCTGCCGTAAGATCCATGATCGGAATTGATGGGATGGTCCCTTGCTTGCTTCCGGAGAGTAAATTAGTTTATTGTCCTCCACGTGGTCATACGCAGTTTGTCATTGCTTTTTTGACAATAAATTTATTTACTTATGTCACGTTAAAGAAGGTTGAATGACCTCTTCCTAGTTCATATTTTATCAAAATGGTACTTGATCGAAACAAACTTAATATTTTTTTACTAACTTCATATCATGATTTATTTAATCCTACGAAGAACATGTTAGATGTGATTTAATGAGATTCAAAAAAAATTGTGTTTTTCCTATTGTAATATGTTTTGTAATACATTAAATGATATACAAGGTAAATATTCTAACTTTTGTCTTCTATGATACTACGTAATTTGTATAAAGGATGTTTTAATGTGGACAATAAGCGTATTTAGAGAATATTTCTTTCTTTACCGACGTACAGTTATGTGAAACGTTATGAGAAATACGGAATCATGTACTTCAATACACAAATATCCTTTATATGTTTCGTTCCTTTTCTGTGTAAGGGGGCGAAGCAAATCCTAGAATTGAAGAATCGGACGATAGAGCATTAATAGGTGTATCTACGTGTTTCTATAATGTTCTCTTAGAAGTTTCTTTTTCCGACATAACAGAAATTAAAAATTACATCATGAATACACGATACTTGACTCATTTATTTGAAAACGGTGTAACTTGATTTCTTGTTTCCAGACAAATGAAATTATTGTCGCGTCTGGTAAGTAATGAACAAATTCGTAGGAAAATTGTACGCGAGTTGTATAATGATCCATTGTATATTATCGTGTGCTATTCATAACTGTTCCGAGGAACTGTCTTATTTGTTAATGATAAACATGAAATAGAGTGAAGCTAATCTACAACTGGAAGATGTGGAGCAAAGAAGTATCTGCCTCTATACTCAAGTAAATCAAAATAGATTTGCTTCATAAAAGGAAACGTTCATATTTTCATAGAGAAAATAGGTTAAAGTGAGTTTAATCGCACGTGATCAAGTAATTTTTAATAATCGTGTTGTCTACTTAAGAAGTCGTTTATACAAGTTATTGAGAGCTAAAATACACCCGATGCAGTTGTACAGAGAAAGTTTAGGTGCTTTGAATTCCACGATACTATTTAAAGCGACGCAACAACATTCAAGTTCGGTTGATTTGTCCGGAAGGAAAATTTAGTGGTGACGGGAAGAGTGCTATTAGAAGTTCGCCAGATTTAACTCTCAGAACTATGTAATGGCACTTGCATAGTTGAGTACTTTATTAGCTAGTGCCCTTAATTATGTGATTGATAGTTTTCGTAGTAACGCTATCTGGAGTATCAGTTGTGATACGGTTAAGTCTCTTCGTGTTCAGTTCCTCGAAGTAGGAGACTTTTTTTTTTTAATTCTTTCTTTCTTTCACTTTTGTATTGTAAAGTAGTAGAAGCGAAAATACTCTCATATCTTTATTAACTAAATTTTTGGGTTGGTATTTTCAATTTATGTTATTGTTCATTTGAGGAGGGATATTCTAAATTGTATTGTAATTCTGTTTTTGTGGACTTGAGATATGTGATGGTGACAGTTCGTGAGGCATTTTGTAAATTCGATGATGATAATATAGTTTTCGTGGTTATTGGAAATTCTATGTAAATCTGCATATGTAATATTACGCCTGTTCTACAAAAGAGCGGTACACTTTATTTTATTACACTATGTTTGCACTATTATGGAACTTCTGTATTTTCCTAATGTCATATACCCAGCGGATTAGAAATGATTTTGCTATTGACTCACAATCTTTATGTTTAGCGTTTCTGTAATTAGTTTTATGCAAGCATGTTTTTGTATTGCATTTTATTTAAATTTATATTTAGTCTTGATAATATTTTAAGATTTTTAGTAATATATGCTGTTACATGACAGTGTTGTGCCGTTTAGAAACAAAGACCACCTTTGATTTTTCGTTCATTGGTGATCGGTGATGTCTCTGAGTGTAAACTAATAACGAAAGTATTTACGAGTCTCGTTATTAACTTATGAAGTTATACAATTAAATCAACTTTTATGAACAATGACTATTATTTTGTATTGTAATTACCTAATTTTCGAAACATAAAAAACCTAAGAATTCGTGTGTTTCTATGCGTTTCTCGCGTGAAATCCCTGAAAACAACGTGAAGGACATCTTATCCTGGGATGTGAGTTGCAGACGCATTTGTAAATGTTTGTAAAATGAATACACGATCCAATGTTGAGATGAATTAAAATATTTCATAATATTTCATTTTGGCGCACAGAATAGGTGGCTGAGAAACATAAAGCGTGGGAAAATACTTGTGTGATGGTTGAGAATCACTTAATTTCATACTATTTGCACAGAGTATTGGTTGTTTAAAAATTATTGACTAGCTTGTTTGTGTCGTAAAGTAAGATTTTGTCCAAATACATCTAACATTTTGGGGAACATACATTCCCTTTTTAAGTTTGACATAATCATGTGTGAGTGGTTGTATACAGTGTATACGGACATTTTTCAAAAGTGGATACCTTTCCACTCACCACAATATTTTCTACGTTAACCTTAACTTCTCAAAAGTGGACAATTCTCAATAACAGAGAAATTTTAAGGCCCCTTGTGTGTCCCGTATAGAGAAGATTTACTGTACAATTATATATGACTCACACTTGCCCGGGGTTTCAATTAGGTCCTTCCCGTTAACTATCCACAATTTCTCCGTGTTCCATAAATTTCCTTCAATGCTGTACATTTTAGTATCATAAGTATAAATTTTATAATTTAGATTTAATAAGAGATAATGAGAACCCAGGTAGTGCCATTGTAAACTGGGGTACTAGTCAAATTCAGAAACAAACCGCTGTACATTTCTACCGAACAAATCAAACATTTATATTTATTTATAACGGAAGAATCTCTACGAGGTTCAAGAAGACTGAACATGCCGTAACGGTCATGTCCAATTTGTAAGGAACTTTTGTGTTTTTTCTGTTCTATATTTTTCTATGTGTATGTGTGTGTGTGTGATCGTGGAAATAAACCAACACTACTTTCTTCTATAAATTAGGAAGTTTTAAAGTTAATGAGATATGGTTGCATATGTATATAGAGAATCTTGTATATGTAAATATAAAAATTTAAGATTTAATTTTGTAATTTTGATTTGAAACCGTATTAATGTGTGCTCTCGAAAAAGTATTAACTTTGCACGCGAGCAAATAAATACAATCTTTAATGGACGAATAATACTTTATTTTAATTTGTTATTACTTGATCACCTGACGACCACGTAAATCCACGTCGGAACATCGTGAACTTTTCACATACAAAAAAAAATATATTTTTCCATTAAAGATTGTAAGTTTTTAAATATTTATTTAATTAGAATACATAATGGACGTTCGTAGTAGTAGAATTTGTTGTATGCTAGTCATAGATGAAACGAAGCCAATGAGTCTCCCATGCCAACACTCCGGAATGAAAATATGTTTATCACTGGAGCAAAATCCTTTTGTTCCTCGCTTGCCTCACGTTCCGATGCGCTCGGCGTCAGTGCCCATCAGAATACCCAAGTGCCCATCAGAATACCCAAGTGCCCATCAGGATACCCAAGTACCCATCAGGATACCCAAGTGCCCATCAGGATACCCAAGTGCCCATCAGAATACCCAAGTGCCCATCAGGATACCCAAGTACCCATCAGGATACCCAAGTGCCCATCAGAATACCCAAGTGCCCATCAGAATACCCAAGTGCCCATCAGGATACCCAAGTACCCATCAGGATATCCAAGTGCCCATCAGAATACCCAAGTACCCATCAGAATACCCAAGTGCCCATCAGGATACCCAAGTACCCATCAGGATACCCAAGTGCCCATCAGAATACCCAAGTGCCCATCAGGATACCCAAGTACCCATCAGGATACCCAAGTGCCCATCAGAATACCCAAGTGCCCATCAGAATACCCAAGTGCCCATCAGGATACCCAAGTGCGTTGCGGCGGAGAGCTCAGCCCTTGCGGGCTAACGCCATGCCACTCACCCACCTTCCGACGGTGCTTCGGGTCAACCTACCCGTTTCAACTATATGTCGCAGCCCGATGGTAAAATCAGTCTCTTTATAAAGAACCGGCCGATAATGAATGAAACATTTATTCTATTAAATGGCTGTAGATTTTCAGGCTCTTCATGAAGTGCCTGGTCTTCGCCGCCAGTTAATAAAATGGACTGCTTATTTATTATCAGGTTGAATATTTTCAGCCATTTTATAACGAGCCTGATACTCGGCAGCTAGATAATCGAATAGAACATTTTTGGCTACTTAATACCTTCACTCGAATATATTTAGATAATGGTAACGATGTAGTAATATTGGCTTTATTATTTCCTATCTCATTGGCTTTATAAAGAGGCTGATTTTACTATCGGGCTGCAACATTTACATTCTATAAGGCAAAGTAACTTTCATGTCTGTGTGCAAACTTGTTTGTCCTCTTAAAACTCGAGAACCACTCATCCAATTTTCCTGTTTCTTTTTGTAATTCATGGATATGTTCTGTGGCAAGGTATTGCGTAAATATTTTTTTTTTTACCTTAGGCATAGCAAGTAATAGATCACAACGATAATAGACACACAAGTTGAGAGAAAAATCAATAATCGGAGACGCACATTCGCTTACGCTGCCTAAGAGGTTACGTTAGGCGACAACTTTGACTAGAAATATTGGTCACGACGAAGAGTTCAACAAAAAATAGTCCGGAATAACACGTCTATCTACCAAGGTTAATCTGAATTATCGAAAAAGATTTATTAAAATACTTCAAGTGAAGACAGTAATTGATGTAGCAAAAAATAAATCATCATAAAATTAAATACTCTGTGGTTTGTGCATTTAAGTAAGATGAAAACTCTTTTTTAGTCGCAAAATTTGGACGAGCAGATTTACAAGCGTTTTACAGAATGTTATATTTTCTGTCTGCATATATTATTAATAACAAATTAAACGACCCTATTTTTTATGAACATACATATTTACTCTAAAACACAAATAAATAAATAATTAAAAACTTACGACATTTTATGGACGAATAATATTTATATTTTCTGTGAAAAGCTAACTGCGTTTCGACTTGGATTAAAGTCATCGTAAAGTGGCCAAGTAATAACAAATTATAACAATAAACATAACAGAACAAATGAACATGATATAAACAGAAATATAAACATAAATTTAATTAGATTATATAATGTACGTTAATAGCAGTACAAATAAATAAAATAACATATAACGTTTCAATCGTTTTGTGGACCATATGATCCTCCAAAAAAGGATTAAAACGTTGTATATTATTTTATTTTATTTTTTGTATTTCAGAGTAAATATGTCAGTTCATAAGAAAATACGGTCGCTTGATTTGTTATTCACAAGCGTTTTAGTTTTACAAACCTCCGCAGTCGTGAGCTGCCTCGGAAAGACTAGGCAAGCATTCAACTGGCGTTTTAGACTTTTCTGTTTTCGACTATTTTATACTATAAAAAACGGATTGAGTGTAACATATCAAAAAACTTGTGATGCAGGACCATTGCACATATGTTTTCATATACGTTTCTCCATCTGCAGCATAGAGTGACAAAAATATCGTAAAAGGGTTATGTAAACATAGTATCGTTGTAGGCAGAAATTGATGTATCTTCGTATTTGCAGGGCGTTTGTTGTCCTCCTATGAATTTTACCATTATCATACCTTTCATTTCAGTTTACGAAAAGTGTATTCTACGTCTGATTGGTTCATTTACACTGCTAAATATTATTCAAGCTTCTTGAAACAGTAAACTAATGTGTATGTGTAGCAGGCAGAAATCATTTTACAGCGTCTATACGAAACTTTCAAGCGAAATACCGCTAATGCGGGTGTAATGCATAATAATCATACTTTACGTACAGAAAATTTAAGCAAAATCGTTGCTCTTACTTTTAAAGTAAAAAAATATTAGAGCACGTGGATCGATAACAAGTAAATACGAAATGCGAATTAAATTGATTTATCCATTTACTCAGAATCTCTGCGCACATACTGAGAGACGGACGGAAGGACGGACGGACGTTATGCCACAAACAACTTTTTCTGAATCAGGGATAACCAAAACGGATATTTCCGTCGAAATCTTGCATTCGAATTTTTTCACGATTACAAAACTTTGTATATACTGCGTATATGAGAAAGTAACATACACGCGAAGCCCGGGCGGGTTGCTTGTCTTAATATTAGCGACACGTATAACAAGTGGTGGTGATGACGACGTCTTTAGTGACGACGCCTACATCTGTTTGCCAGACTGAGGGTTCTTCGCGTTCTGTCATTTATTCAGCGCGCGTCCGACGGCTTGTAATTTGGAACCGCTCTCGACCAAAGCGAAGTCTCGTCGTTTCGACGAACGGAAGGAGAAGATAATGTTTCTTTAATGCTGTGCACTGGGTCCCTTAGGCAGCTCTTCATCCAATGGATATTGGATTATTCTTTCATTTGCTTCCAAATGTTAAGATGTGCTCAGTTGATAAATTTATTAGAAACTTTATTGTCAAGAAAGCAGTTGCAAACTGCGTATGACCACGTGGGAGGCAATAAACTAAGTTACTCTACGGAAACAAGCAAGGGACTAGTCCATCAATTCCGATCAAAGATCCTAAGGCAGAGGGTCGGATTTAATACTTATACAAGAAGTTGTTTAATAAACACGTTCTCTTATCCATTTCTTATTCCAAAATAAACCGTATATGTTCCAGATTCATAAAAATGCTCACCATATGAACAACCTTTAGACTCTTTAAAAATACGATAATTTTTTTAATGCAAATAAAATTATTATCTATGAAGTTGTCGAATATAATTTCCTGAATATGTTATTTAATAAATCCTAAAATAATTATCATTGATATTGGTAAAGAAAAACAATGTAAGAAATTTAATATAGAAAAATAAATTGAAAGTCATTGAGAGAGTAATCCAACAAAACAGTCGTAAAACTAGTTAATTCTAGTCGAACAAATACAACGTTTCAACTTCTTGAATATGCCATTACTCACTAATGTCTGTTGTAATGATTAAGTTGATATAAACAGAAAACAATTTGTTTTTTAATTCTTTTTTCATTCTTCTCCCTTTTTTAAATTTTGATAATTTAATATAAATTATTATTAATTTAATTTTAATAATTTTGTTTGAAAGTGGGGAGTTTAATATTTATTTCATTATTACTTCCATTTCTCACGTTGCTTCATTACAATTTTACTACAATTGTTGTTATTAACGTTAATCGAATGTCTATTAAACTTTTTGGGAAAGTAGAAAAAATATCCTTTAGACAATAATAGACGGTTTTATTTCTTAAATTGCATAAAATAAAAATTACATCCTTTGGCGATGCAAACACTCCTCAGAAGATGTGAGTTAAAAAATGGCATCCGACACACGGATACGTACGTGGAAACAGAGTTTATAAGGTCTCTCAGTATGGGAGTCACCTGTGGTCATTCATCTCCTGAATGGTGATGTAATCCAGGTTCAGCGATTCAGGCCGGGTGGATGTTGTGTTCGGACTTGGGAGTAGAGGCGGGTGGTGCAGTGGACGGCGCACTTGTAGCCAGAGCAAGATATCGCGGGTTCGAGTCCTGATGCGTCGCATTTTTCCCCTGACCGTTGACGAAGCAAGAAATAATTACATAGTTCATGAACTTACGTCATGTTCTAAGATAAAAATCTGGAGTGTTCCCCATTCAACTTTACAATTGTCAGTCATAAAAAATTGAAACTTAACATAAACTATTATAAAAAATTTATGAAAAAGCACTAAAACGACGTCATACTTACGTGATAATTAAAAAGATCAATCGGTTTCAAAAACATTCACATCATATTGCATAGTACATAATATTCCTGATCATGATATCTGCACATACAAGAACAGTTTGCAAGACTTATCTTCCACATTAAACTCTTTGCAGTAACCTTATAGTCAGATTTAAAAAAAACACCTCTATTCTTTGCGTAATAAATATTTACTGTATCTAAAATATGATGCGACGTACAGGAATTCGACTTTGCAATCTCTACGCAGAATTAACTGACCAATCAAAATGCTTCTATGCATATATTTTAAATTTTTAGTATTTTAAGATACCGGAACTGGGGCGCGGAGTGTACTTGAAGTCGGAATGAGCATCTCAGAAATAGTCTTCTTTTCCCAACGCATTGAAAGTCATATCTCAAGTTCGGTTTCGATACATCAATTTGTTCGTGAGTTATCGGGGGAACAAAACTCGTAACATACACGTACACACACATACATACGACATTGAACATCATCGCCAACATTTGAAAATGGACTCTCCTGGAGCCAATTCGCAAAGATTCGAAGAGATCTCAAATTTTTTTTAGACCGATTACAATACTTCCCTTTTACACTCTCTGTGTAATTCAAAAGTAGAAAGTATGTGTAATGGTTTTAATCGCGTCCATAGTTATTCTAAAATGTTAATAGTTGAAACATCTTTCATGTGCTATTGGTGTAATATATATTTGTTCTTTATTTACGAATCTAATATTCCGTATATTGCTTTGAATTAAGAATCCAATGTTATCATACTATATTACGTTATTTTCACATTCTTCTATATTGGTTTCATCAATTTAAGGACAAAAAACGTTTGAAGATTACACAGCAAATTTTAATTTCTAGTTGGGAAGTCAAATAAAATTCAATTTTTGTAATCTTTTTTTTTTTTCGAAATTAGTATGTCTTATAAAATAGAAATTTCCGTAACCTGTCACAAACAAGATACCGATCAAGTTTCTTTTTGAAGCCGAATGCATGTCTCTTTCCTAAACTTGAATAAACATCAAGGGAAAAAATCTAATGTGCAAAAAACAAAGAGTATTTTTGAATTTTTTGATTTTTACTTCCCGACGAAACATTGTCTGAATCTATAAAGAAATGCATTTCATGCTTTAAATATGAAAACAGTGGATTGGGAAAGTAAATACAAGAATTAATAAAAACAACTGGAGAATTATGGGTACGATTTTTTTAAAGGAATTGTAGTAAAATGACCGTTTGTACTTTTATTTTTTAATTACAGATACTTTGGCAACTAGGATATATGTCACCTCTACTTCGCGTTGCTTAACGTTGAAACCAACCTCTGCATCTCTAGATGTTTTGCGCTAATGGCGAAAGAAAAAAATACTTAACGTCTCCTTTAATATCGTGTTACGGTCGTGTGGGTAGTAAATTCTCAAAAATTCTGACAAAGTGCGGGAGAAGGAAAGAGATGAACTAATCTTTTCTTTTTCTAAATTTACCATCCATTGTTATAATATATCCGCAGTTTTTCTTCCCGCTTTAGTTTTCCATAGCTTTTCTATAAATTTAATCTATTATGTAAATGATAACCCTTTTCAATTTCTTGATTATATCCCCTAATGTATTTTTTAGCTTCTTTTTTTAATAGTTTTCGATTCAGTTTGCTTCAGTTCTTCAGTTGTATTTAACATTTTTAGCTCAAAAATATGGCAAATTTATTTCTGTACAAATGATCTGTAATAATTTCTAGCAATTTTGAAATGACTGGAAGTCCATGTAATAAGTAACCCTCGTATTTTTATCCTAGTAACTACTTAATTTCTTCAGATGGATTAGAAAAATAAATGATAACTGGAAAGTACAAAACTAGATAAATTGGTGATAAACCCTAAACTGTAATCATGAACAGAAACAAGTCTTACTTTGTCCTACTCACTTTTGTTAAATTATATTTACTATTCTGCTAAAATACAAAAAAAAAGAACCCAATGGTAATCAGACAATAAATATTTCATAACTCAACTATGAACGAGCGCCTTATGTTGTAATGTAGTTACCTAATTTGAGTGCGATTTAGGTAAAATTAGCACTCAACGTTATTCAAATCTTTATTTACTTTTGTTTTGGTTGTTCTCTATAATGGATATGAATAACAATGAGGAAAAATATTATTTAAATTGCAACGTCAACAGCCTTCAGGTGAAAATTGCGACGGACCGGAACTCGAACCCGAGACTGCTGCTCTGGCCGCAGTTGCGGGAGGACTTGGGAGTCGAGGCGGGTGGTGCAGTGGATAGCACACCTGCGGCCAGAGCAGGAAATTCCTGGTTCGAGTTCCGGTCCGTCCCAATTTTCACCTGAAGGCTGTTGACATTGCAAACACTCGTCTACGAGCAGGTACTCGGAAGTTGTGAGTTAAAATTATTCAAATTGTTTCTATAAATTAATAAAATAATACTATCGATGTTAATTAACTCGCTTTATTCGTTTAAAATAAATATGTGTATGTAAAGTATGGCGTCCGAGCGGAAGAACTGAGAAATCGTTTTGAAGCGTCTGATAAGATTTAGATAAATGTAGCGAAAAAATTAAATAATCTAGAAAGTCAATTAAACTTCCGACACATTCGGGACGTAAAATCAGTCTATTTTTAATAAATTGAAATTGATATTAATAGATATATTTCTATTTATTTATTTATTTCGACATTACACTTATTTAATTCTTCTTACACTTACGGCAGTATGAGCGAGCAAGGTGTTAGTCCTTCATACAATCATTGATGATATTGATGAATAATGTTAACGATTCTATTTATACAAAAACTCCTCATTATAACAGTAATTAATAAGTACATGGAGTGTTAAAAGTTGCAAGTCATTAATTATACTATTTAATTGAAATAATGTATTCGAAATATTGTCTCTAGTTATAGTACAGTTCGAGTTTAGCGACAGTCCCGTCATAATCAAAGTTTATTAGACGAATTGCTACAGAAGATTTTACTCTTTCATTTAAAGACATTCAGAAACAGATACGATATCGCTAATTCTACCTAAAAGTCACCTCCGACTTACATTCCAAGACGTAGGAAAAATATTTTCTCTCAAGAATTAGAGCAGCGTTTATGTTCCTAGTGGTGAAGATAT
>NNCF01132691.1:45257-66042 GCA_002313205.1 Laupala kohalensis | reverse complement strand
GTTATAAATAACAAAAATAAGGATTCGGTACTTCTGATGTGATTACCACAATTTATTCTGCGATTTTCCTGGCATAAAATATTTACATAAAATGTACATGAACACATAAATTCGCTTCCAACACAATACAACAGAAAAAATACCCTTCTATTTCTTACGCAATATTATATCTAGCTCATTTGATATGTCCGTGCATTTACAGTTACAAATTATACAATAAATCTTCAAATTAAAATTCAGTTACAAATTATACAGTAAATCTTCAAAATTAATCAAAACAAGCACTATATGAGCATTACTTTGTTCTTTTTCAGCAGAGAAAATTTAATACTTCTTTTAACACCTTCTTGATTCTTCTTTCTTCTCGGAAAACAAAATTTAATACAAGTGCGACAGACTGGATTCCAATGAGACTTTCTCTTTTACAAGATACTAGCTTCTCACTGAATTACAGAGGTATGCAAATCCCTAATCATTGAAATCACTGCGTTTAAATGTTCGTCTCACAGAGACGTATACTCACACCCAGAACACGTTCTTCGAAATCGTGTCCAAAATCTGCTTGCCAGAAACACACCCCTTCTCTCCAGCGAAGTCTGCTGCTGCTACTCGTCTCTTACTGCGACCTTGAACCCGCCGACTGCTCGCGATGTTGTTCTCCAAGCGTTCGTTCGTCCTCAATCGAGTTCGCGGCAAGTTATTACGGTCACCAACGTGCTACCGTTTTCGTGTTTCGTCTAATACGTATTTCGGAAACTTTTACAACGCATAAATGGCTTCACTTGGAGCCCTCGAATAATATTTCGTACGCGTTCAAACTTGCGTCTATCTCGGCCGTTCGTTAATAAATTCAATTGCGATACGGACCACAAAATATGATTCTTTCAAACTGCGTTCTTACGTTCTTTCTTTTGATCCATGGATCGTCCTTTACAACGCTTTTCGAAATATTAAACTCAAATCGTACTCTCTGACGATTCGCGCAAGATCTAATAGCAACCGTTCCCTCTGACGAACCAAGTAATATTCACTGCGACCGTCCCCTCTGACGATTCACGTAAGATTGAGAGCGATACCTGTCGCATTTCCTCCTTCTCAGCAATTCTCCCCACTCCAATTAAAATTTATGGACTGTGAATTCCGCCAATAAATTGTCTCTGACCAGTTTTGCGTCGCTAGCTTCACAAGGTATATTCACATTTTTCTAATTATCACAATCGGATTTCCAAAGTTTCTATCTGCGTCTTATGCCTCACAGAACGCGCTCCTATTTGGCGCTCGTTCAAAATAGTATTATATAGGGTTTTCGGTTCTATTCGAACCATTATTTGCCGCGCATGTTTCAAAATAATATTGTGAAATCCTCTAACGAATTCGGGTCGTTAGAATATACATACACACATATGTGTGTATATATATAATGATTTATGTTGTGTTCAATTGTCTGTTGCTGTTTCTTTTTAATATTCGATCACCTGGCGACGAATTGAAACGAAGTCGAAACGTAGTGAGCTCTTTTCACACAAAAAACATATATTATTCAAAAATGTTCATAAAAGGTCGTAAGTTTTTCATTATTTACTTAATTAGGTTATATAATGGACGTTAATTGTAGTAGAATTCCCAACATTTTCCATTTACAAATACTACGAGAATCGTAGAAGTGGAGACGTGGAGACGGAGGGAGAAATCGCAACGCAGAGAAGCTGCGTGAAGAGAAAGGAGCATTTGTGGCGGGTGGCGGGGATACCGGGCCTCAGCATGCACCACTCATCTTGCGCGCGGGTACAGCGCGCGACGGCGACACCGCGGCGGCGGCGCGAGGGCGAGGCTTCCCGGTCGATAGGAAACACACAGCCCAGCAACAACCAGCACGACGCGTTCCTTCACGCCCCGCCATGCCCCGCCCCGCACGCGCGCGCGCGCATGCACGCACTCCGTTACGTACAGTACCCACGCACAATAGGGCGCGTCTCACGAGATAGTTCCTGAACTGACCTCGGGAAATGGCGGGTCAATCAGTGTAACGCGCTAAACCAGAAACGATCGGGATATTCTTCGTCATTACAATTATAATTAATTAGTTCTTGCGTTTAGGCAAACTATGCCAACGTTTCCTTAACGATCGTTATCTTCTTCAGGGCTTGAGTGGACGTCTTCCGCACTTTTGTGTTTGTGATGATGTTGTTGTAGTGTTTTGCTTTTGTGGAGGTAGTTGGGAGTTATATCATGATGGTTCACTGAGGAATGACTGAGCCCTGAAAAATATAAACTTTTTTATCGAAACGTTGGCGTAGTTTGCCTAAACGAAAGAACTAATTAATTATAGAGGAAAAACGTTCGCTTCAAAACAAAATATCTGGAGTGTAAGACACTCATCTTTCCAATTACAACACAGTCTCACAAAAAAAATATCTGTACCAGAGACACGGGTGACGCGGTGAGGCGCAAACACTAGAAATAAGAGACGAAAGGAAAGAGAAAGTATTTTTTTGATAGTGTCGTTGACGAGTGCAAAGTTTAAAATAAATGTTTAAAATTGCTTCCATTAACGTCGGTGGATGGCAATTTTACGAGTAACGTGGAGGTGCCCTTGTTGTAAAAACACAAAGGAAAGCTAATAGAATATTATTTGTACTAGAATTCATTAAAATTTTAAATAAAATTATTTGGAGTTCCCAACTGTTAAAGTTCAGTTTTTGATGGAAACTCCGCATAAAGTGTAATAACTCAGATCATCCTGGAACTTTGCGAGATGATAGAAGTGAATACGCCAAGCAAAGTATCTTATAGAGGCAGAAGAGCCTAAACGCTCATTTTCTGATAAACTAAGCATAAATTTCCTGTAGAATCTGAATATTCATGGGTTATTTGCTTGAAAAATAATTTTCTTGTCACTTTACCCTCTAGGACGGGTTAGATGTAAAATAGTCACTTTTTCATTAAAACCTGCTGAGGTAATTCGACGATAACTAAAAATTGACAAGACGGATATTTCTGGGGACATCGGCATCGTTCTCAGCATCACAAAATGCGGCGAATCCATATACCCGGGTCTCTGGTACGGAAATGATTTTGTGGAGCAGTGTACTTCTTCCAAACAAATCGTAGTATTAAACAACCTAAGAAAAAACTAAGTCGAAAAATATTTTATACATAAAAAGTAAAACATGCATTATTATAAAAAATATATTAAACAGATCAATGAGTATAAAAGTACTTACCCTCACAACCATAAAAAGTATGTTGCCTATTTTCATACCCATGGTAAACAGAGGAAAGTAAGAGCTTGAAGACTGAAAACGGCTGGCCAATAATCCAGAATGGTCACNAATGTAAGGGGGCAAGTGATGCAATGAGGCGCAAACACAGGAAAATACAGCATCTCGTTGCTCGAATATCCTCTTAGCAGCTGCTGCACGTGTGAGAGTGAAATACCTCTGTGGCATTTTTTGAATGTGGACGACAATCGCTCCACCGACGTTAATGGACTCAATTTTAAACATTTATTGTAAACATCGCACTCGTCAACGACTCTGTACCTTACAGTAATACAATACGTCTCTACAATACATTGTCCCGTACCAACCGTTAAAGAATGTCCCATGAACTCGGGATTACTCTGTATATCGCAACATGTAACTTTTAGTACTAGGAGACAATTTTAGACAATCATGAAAATAAAGAAAAACGGCTGTTAATTTGTTCACCGCGAGAGGTATGTATATATGAATACAAATGTCCGCCAGAATTTTTCTCTCTCCTCGTCAAACGTATTGCTCGCTATAATACCACTTTCGTAATTTTCACCCCTTTTTCTCTTTCGCACCAATTCAACATCTTGTCACGTTCGGACGTGTCTTTTATAGTTCTCTCTTTCCTTCTCTCAGAATGTTTCAGTTTCAGATCTAAATTAACTCGTATGCGACCTCGCAGTGTGCTCCATTTCTCGCTTTGGAGAACACTCGTCTCCGCAGTCACTTTCGATTTCTGATTCCTCTCTCCGAGATTCAATCACTGCTCCTCTCCTTCGGTTCTACCCTCGAGTTTTACATGATCTATATTCATTCTTTCAAACTCTTTTTTACTTTCTCTCAAACGAGAAAAATATTCATGAGTTACATTTAATCATGTAAAGAAAATATCTGGTCCAATGTTATTGGATATCAAGCTACGAAAAATAACATTTGTGTTTGGAAATGGTTATAGAAGAGGAAGATACACCAGTGTAATACATATAAGATATACGACAGTTCAAATTAAGAAAATATTGATACTATTTTATGACAAACAATAATGTTATAATTTTCAGATTGATTTATAATAAATTCATTCAATACGAGAGTTGATGACCTAAACACTATACTTTTCATGTAGATATTATACACAATTAACGGGTTAAAATCTTTCATTTACTGCTTAATGCATTTGGTTGTTATTACTTTTTACTACGTGTAAAAGAGTAAAACTTGTTCTACAATTAAATGAATGACATAAGTGGAATTCGGAAATTGTAATGGTGCACGTGGATGTCCTTTACGCGAATAATGTAGTCCACTAGCTTGCAAGGAAATGTAAGCTAGAATGCAACAAACTTACACCATTGAGTAAACGCTGAACAAAAATACTCCAAACACGAAACTTGGCGGAAAGTTAGGTTTCGGGGTCACTTTATTGGGGAAAGAAAATCGGACACTCAGTGGACCCCTTGGGAAGGGAGTCTAAAGGGTTCACCTTGGAGAAGGAGTCAAAAGGGGCGGTAAAACTGTTTCTTTTTTTTTTTTTGTAACTATCTGAAAACTGCGTAAGATATCAAAATAGTTTAAAGTAAGAGTGGTAGCTGGCAAGCGTTAAAAAACTTTTGCCATTAGTAATTTTTTCGNTTTTTTTTTTTTTTTTTTTTTGTAACTATCTGAAAACTGCGTAAGATATCAAAATAGTTTAAAGTAAGAGTGGTAGCTGGCAAGCGTTAAAAAACTTTTGCCATTAGTAATTTTTTCGTCGGGCGTACAGGAACCGAAGTATGAGTACTCAAATTTTACACCATTTTTTCTGTTATTTTTTTTCAGTTTTTGTTTTGAGGTATTTTTTCGAAAATACGAAAAAAAAATTAATTTAAACCGATTTTTGTGTAGTAAAAACCGCTAAATATGGGTATGTACGTGATTTTTTCATGTACAAGCATGTATTTAGATGTAAATTTTTGCATGGGCTAAAATGTTTGCATGCGACTACAAAACGTTCATTTTTGAAAATCTTCATTTAATGGTGTAACTTCTTTGGTAGGCTTCTCGCACGACACTTGTGTATTGCGTGGTTGCCATTCAATCGCTGTCCCAAACATTTCTGCTTCCATGTATAGTTCTATTTAAAAACTTTTCTCCCAGTGCATCTAGTAACTCATCCAAGAGCTGACATTGAGGTTATGTGAGTCACGTAACGATGTAGGTTGAGGGCTCAGGCAAATTGCGAAAGTTCGTGCAGAAACATATGGAAGATCTGTTTATGAGACTAATCATTAAAACTCAACAAAGAATAAGAGTAAGGACATTTTGAGCATAGTTAAAGGTAAACGTAGGCTTCCCCAACCGGAGCCAATATGAACTTGTTTGTCTGGGACAAACCGCGTCTTAGTAGATAAAAGTACCAACGTTTCGGCCATCGTGCTTTGACCTCTTTCAGGACAATGTCAGAGTCGTACAGACCTAAGTCACTGACGTACTCTATTTGAACAAACAAGTTCATATAATTAAACGTCTTGTTTCTCATGACTTGGAAAATACCCTGGACGCTTTTCTTCAATTCAATAGCAAATTACTTACACAAAGAAAACTTAAAGAGAAATGGCGAAGTAAACTGCTTCACAGTCAGTATCTCCAAAGATTGGACCGACAGCAAAAGACACGTCTGTAGTTAATAAAGGCTACCATGAAACCAGAGACAGAGGAAGTAATAATAGCCGCTCAAGATCACGCACCTGGCATTATGATAAGGCGGAGTTAAAAATTTACAAAGATAAGTGTCGTTTATGTCAGCATCATCCTGAAACAATTCATCATGCCGTCTCGGGATGTTCCATATAGGCCACGAATAAGCATTTTCAACGCCAAAACCTCTGCTCTCACCTCCATTGGCAGATATGTAAAGCTTTGAAAAGCCCTGACGTAAGCAATTAATGGTATCACAAACCGGCACCAGTCACCTCAATTGCTAGGACCTCGTATTTCCTTTCTTTTTCTGACTCAGTTGAATTAATGTTGTGAGTCAATGGAAGATCAATGTCTATTTTCCTTATAAATGTGAAGGATATCTGAGCGATTATACTCCTCTGTCTTGTCTGTCAACTGAGTTCTATTATTATTATCATTCATATGGAACATCACATCTTCAATAGTGTAAAAATATATTATATCAACATATAAATTATAAAAGCAGTAAAAGTCGTTATTTATATTATTTAAGATTTCAAAGTTTTAATAAAATTACATTATTCTAGATGAGTGTAAAGTTTTTTTAAGTATCGCGTTGTAGAAACTGCTTCAATGAATGAGCTGTATTAGCTATTTTAATACGGTAGTTTATTATTTATTCAAAATTACATTAAACGCTATTATGAGTCATTTATCAGTGATGTATTCCAAACTTTTTATCATACCTTAAAACTGAATCTCATGAATGCGACCATTTTCATTCCAATTTATTTGCTTTTTAATAAACGTTGACCACAGCTGTATCTTTCCCCCTGTTTACATTGTAAATCAACTCAAAACATACTACAATAATTGCATGATATATCAACAAGGACATACTTAATTTCGGCTGTTTCTCTGAACTAAAATTTAAATATATTTCTTCATAATAGTACAATATTCTTTTATATATTTGGGAATCACACAATGAAAATCAAGAGTAGTATAAAGTGACTTTTAATGTGTAGTTTACAGTACACATAATTGTCATAAATTATAAATTTAAATAAATATTAAATAACAATTATTCTTCACTTGTTTAGATCTCATTGTCACACATTGTCTATGAATCAGTTTTGTAAGTTACATTTCATAGAACCGTGTTTTGGTTGACCTACTTTTCAAGCATTCGTTATTCTATATTGACTTAGCTCATTCTCGGAGATTTACTCTTCTTTATTTTTGTATTATTTTTGCGTTTGTATCCTTCATGTGTAATTGACTTCGTCCAAACTTCGTTTTCTACCTCAGACTCTCGCATTCTTAGTTTTCTTTTTCGTTTTACAAACATCGCCCATTCTTTTCGGCGCTAATAGGGTGTCAGAGAGTAAATAACCAGATTCGTCTCGTGGCCACCCTCTCGGCTTCAGCTTCTTCCGAGAAATAATACTTGCTCACTCTTCTTCATCTGTTCGTAATTCCTTTCTTTCGAGCGAGTTGCAATTGCTTAAGAAACAACAGAAATCGCGCGACGACGTCATCAAAATAAAAGACGACAAAAAAGAAAAGCTTTTCTTATTTCTTCTGTTTTAACACTAGGTTACAACTGCATTTTAGATTATTCTTCATGTGTTTCTTAAGGTGAAAATGTTTTGGAGTGTAATGGTTTATTGAAAATATTCTTGTGTTATTTTCTTAATTTTTTATCATTTTTACTAAATCGTGTGTATTGTTTACATTGGAATAAGAAGAACATACGCCAGAAAGATCACCATCCTCTTTAAATTATGTTCGTAAATTGTCTTCCTTAAAGTGTCTTCTCATTTTATTTACTTAAACAAAATATTTAAACAATAGCGAGGTGAGGATTTTTTTTATCTGTTTTAATTTCTTGTACTGCAAGTGAGAATGTCGGGAATTGTTACAAGTCTTCTTTTTTTTCTTTTTCTTTTTTTTGCAATGAGACGGGTCTTTCACTGTTAGTCTGATTTTAACTGTTCAACGTGAATAATTGTTGCGTTATTAACAATTTACATTTTTATAACAATTAGTCGCTTTTGTGACTACTATTAATGTTTATGAACTTCTTTGTCCGGGACGAACAGCGTCTTAGAAGATATAACTACCAACGTTTCGGCCATCATGCTGTGGCCTTCTTCAAGGCAATATTTCCCTGTAGTTACGACCGAAACATTGGTAGTTTTATCTACTAAGACGCGGTTTGTCCCGGACAAAGAAGTTCATTCTGATCTGCCCGCGGAAGACAACGTTTATACATTTAATGTTTATTCGGATAGTAAATTGGCTATTCGTGTTAGGTGACCATATTGCTTTATATTCGGTAAATTTACGTGACTTTCAATTTTAATAAATTCACCTATATCATCTACTCTCGTGGCTAAGGAGATGTTTCAACACAACATCGTTTCTTCTTTTCAACGTCACATCCGTTGATGATGTCATCAGAAGCGCCACAGCTTCCTATTTTGTCATCTTCGCAGAGAAAGTCGGACGGAACAAAGCTTTCTGATAGGTCTGTTTTCTTTCGACCGTCGTTTTGCAATCTACCTTTACAAAAGACTGGTCACTTTAAATGGAAGAATTGGTGCGTCTTCGCTCGTCTTTCTTTCATTCTCTAAAGAAAACGTACACTCCTCTTTACGTTTGTCTTTAAGGTTTCATGATAAATATTATCCTTCTCGAAATTACTTCTAGCTTTTAGTTGTCTAGCAGTATTTACAAGTACCAGCGATTATAATCTATATTTGCTCTAAATTGTATACATAAATTGCCTGACTCAATGGTATATAAATTTACCTCCATCCGATATTGTCGAGTAGATTTTGCTAAATTCATTTTGCTTTCAATATCACGTAAATATTGTAGATTGGGTAGTGCGCTTCATTGTACTTTTGAACCTAAGAATAGAAGAACGTATATTCATAGGCTTCCATTTTCAAAATGAATTGGGAAATTTTCATACCAAAATGATAAAAAAGTATTAATTATTACTGAAGGCAGTATTTAGTTGATCAAGTTTATTCTACTCATACTTTTGAG
Organism: Laupala kohalensis; assembly: GCA_002313205.1. Classification (NCBI taxonomy): domain Eukaryota; kingdom Metazoa; phylum Arthropoda; class Insecta; order Orthoptera; family Trigonidiidae; genus Laupala; species Laupala kohalensis. Next base: position 57,073 of record NNCF01132691.1, on the reverse strand, counting down.
TTTTTTATATTTCTTTTTTTAATAATTAGATAGATAAGGGAAAAATATCTCAAGTTTTCAGTTCCATCATTAAAAGGCTTCAATTATTTTGAGGTGAAATTTTATTTTTGAAAGAATTATTTTTAAAGTTAAAACACACTCCTTCTTTAATACCGGAAACAGGTGAAAGGAGTGTATTTTAGAGCTAAGCTCAACATCAAAAAGTTCTTATTGAAATATCATTATCTATATTTTTCTATGGGTTCTATTTTTCTATACAGATAAATCACTCTATAAATTGTGAATATTTTGTAACTATTTACAAAATTTTACTCATGCAAAATGTGACATAATATTTTTTATATAATTAATAGTGATAACTAATTGATTTTGAAAGGCAATTTATAAATGCTCTTAAGTTTTTTACCTTGTTTCAAGTCACCAGGCAAGTATTGATAATTCTTCCCTTGTACTTTTCTCATATTTTACTAGCAGTCAAGTTTTTGGCGTACTCAAAGTCACTTTGATACTTTGCCTAAAATTATTCAATATGGCTGCCTTACACAAATTGCCAACCTCTACGAAACAAATCCTTGAAATTCACTCGCGTGCAGGAAGAGGTCCACAATGTCATTCTTATCAGCTGGTAATGTCAGGTTAAAGTGTCCCGCTACATCTTGCTACAGAAATTTCAGGAGAAGCGTGGTCACAAAGAATTTAAGTAAAATCCAAATAAATATTAATAGTAGTCACAAAAGCGATTATTTGCTGTAAATAAATACAAGTTAATTACACAAACAAAGACACAAGTTAATATTAGTTCCATGCGCTCGATGCAGAAGGAACGGAACAGCGTCACAAGAACAAGTGAATCGAATTGGTGTCCGAAGTTGGTTATGGATTCAAGTTCGAATGTCTTGCCAACTGCACACGAGGTACCATTATCATTACTCTTATGGACGATGGCGAAGTAAAAGCGTTGGCTACATTGAGTACAGGTTCTATACTAACATCAAGTCAATTTCACTGACAATAAGTAAATAAATATATAAATAATTTTCGGTCAAAAGAGCTGTTACAAACTGCGAATAACCACTTTGAGGACAATAAAGTAATTTATTGCGACTAATATACAATAAACTACAAAACTTGGTGTGTTTTCTTTCATTTTTTTTTTCTTAAGTTGAATTTCTCGACGTAAAGTAAGATGACGTTGAGTATAGTTTCTTGTAGATCGTGCTTCAACTGTTTTTCATTTTTCTTTAAACTCTATATGAAGAACTAAGTTAGAACATTTGCAGTATTATATTTATGCGTAAATCCTACGAAAAAAAACAAACAAACAGCAGCTAATTTTGCAATTAATATATGCAACGGATGGAGTAAAACTTCCAAGTGCATTAAGTTTCCAGATTCGCTTTAGGTTTCCAGATTCTTCGAAAGTGAGGAGTGGCCAACCACAGCAACGAAGGGTGTTCTCGCACCTCTCCAAGGAACGTCAACATTAGCTTCCAAGGCATGTAAATCCCTTAGAGGGTTCATTAAGCGCACTTTCCTCATCCACTTGCACCAACAACCTTCAGCGTCTTCTGTGGAATCTCTGGCTTACTGCGACTTATCCCTCCGAAGAAACTATTACGGAATGATAATCCCGAAGATGAAACAAACGTGGTTGTTTCTTGTCCTCTGGATATTTAGCTCTGTTATGTGAGCTGGGATGATATTCTGCATTCAAATTATTGAATGCTTTGTATTTTATATCATTTTGAGTAATTTAATGAGTCGAAAAATGAAACTTTATGTGAAACACGCATTTATACTTAAGGTAGATTTATCAGAAGTGGTATATCGTACCTTACCTCTCTTAGTCGTTTTTAGTACTACCTTCAAATCGAATGTAATTTTTTATGATAATATGAGCGTTTTCTTTTATTTGTGAAGACCATTTTATTGACATGAATAATATGGCATATTCTACTTCCCCCCTAGCTAGGTCAGTCGCGTCAGAGCTGTCATGTGTTAGGGCTCAAGTAGTCAAGGAACGTCCATTTCAAATAAATGAGTCAAGTGGCTTCTTTTCTTGATTGAATTTTTAAATTCTGTTATCCGAGGAAGAAAAAGCGGAAAGATGAACCAACAGAGAATCATCAACACATCTTTCAATGCTCTGAAGTACGATATGATTTTTTTTTTCTTTACATCATAAACATATACGCTAGTGAATAAGTGAAGTAAATCATACACGGCCAGAAAATAATGGTATGTTAAATGATGATGACAAAAGTAAGAATGACTTAACAGTCACTTTATAGTAAGCGTCGCACTGTGGGTCAACTACTAAGTTGCAGACTGGAAAGACGGAGTTCATACCCTGATGTGATAATGTCATGCTTCAGCAACCAGACGGAAAATCATCTATAGCTCTGTAGTTAATAGTCTAATAGTTCATTTTAATCGCCGAACTATTCGACGATTCCGAATAGTTCGCGAATAGTTCATTTTAATCGCCCCCACAGAGGTGTCACTAATAGCTTTCCTACAACTTGAACACCGGCGCGGGATGGTTTTAAATCGGAAGGATCAATTTCATTAGATGCAGGATTATACTTAAAAACACATTCCTGTGAATTCTTAAACCGTTAAAGAATTAAAACCAAGAATGTCGATACGTCTGTGTTCTTAACCTAAGTGCGTGGTTACCAGAACAACAGGTGCCTTCCATATATTTTTTGTGAGTGTGTTATCGATTTAAGTACTCATTTTATTATATCGTTTTCACAGATTTTTTTTTGTTTTAGCAAAATTATATACCTACGTATATGTTTTATTTACTATCCAAAATCATAACTACCCGTTTTTAGTTATTCAAGCGCCAATTGATTTTCCAAAGAACAGTCTATATTGAGTCGAATACATGATCAAACCATACATAAAAATTATCCACCAAGCTAACCATATTAAAAGTAGGAATATTTTCTACCAATTATCCGTCATTTAATTTATTGACAATGTTTTATCTCGTTGAGCTCTGCGTAAAAAAATGATCGGAAATTTGAGAAGAGTTTTAAAATATCAATAGTTATTGATAGGTTTTTAGTCAATCTATCTGTAGTGTCTAATATCGATCTATTTCGCTAGTAACCAGTCATTTCCCGGTCTACTCGGCTTGCTATAAAATGTACCTGAGTCATCCCCAGGGAACATAGCGGCCGGAGTATGATCTTTTTGCATCGAGTTCCCGAATCCTGAGGGTGTACACAGAATCTTATGTGTGACAGTTTGACATCCTTTTAGAGGATATAACATATGGAAAAAGCCCCCGGTTTTCTTCAGCGACATCGCTTGTCACATGGCAAGAATAGGTCATCCCCTGGCACATCAAGTGCATCAAATATTAAGGAAATTCATAAAGTTCCTAAGTCAGTTCCTACAAAGTTTATTTTAGAATTTTAAAAATTATCTCTAATACAATATGATATAACCGTTTGTAATGGCATGCTTTAACTTTTGAAACTTTAGCCAACAAATATTTTTCAATTAAATAAGAAATTATAATTAAATCTAAATATTTAATTATAATTGAAATTAAATCTAAAACACTTAAGATTTTTTTAAAATTAATAATTTTTAAATTTAAGTAGATTTTGAAATATATAAATATTGGCAGTACACCTTCAAGCAATGTCAAATTAAAATGATAAAATGTATTAACTACTTTTATAGATTATGGGGATTAAATACTTATTCTTGGCAGCCAGTATGACTGACACCGAACTGACTCGTTGCATATCTCTATTTACTACACACGTTTAGCGGTTAAAATTGTTTATTTCTTTTTATAGTCATTTTGTTCGTACTAATTTATTTATTAAATGAATGCAAAGTTATACCAAACAAAATCATTCTTCTGGGAATGATAATTTTAATACGAACAGCCAGTTTATTTCTGTGCACCCCGAGTTTCAAGACTTTACATAATAAAGTGCGATTCTTTCACGACGAATGTCCCTAGTGTAAGAGGTTTGAGTTGCAGAGTCCGTGGAAGGAGTACGTTGCTGGGTGTTTACTCCTTGTTGTCTCCAAGGAATGCAATTTGACGTGAAATTCAATTCCCGCAGGATGAGGCATGGAGACTAGAGACGATGGTCGGGAAGAGAGAGAGAGAAGGAGAAAGGAGGAGAGATGGAGGATACGAGTATAGTCTTCATCCCTCAGTCTCGAAGGCATCTTCTTCGAGAAGCGATGGCTTCAGATCTCTCATACTTTCCTTAACGTTTCGATCCACTCTCTTCAGAGAATGGCGTTTCCTCTTTTCCTTTCTGCGACATCCGATATTTTTTCGAGATAGAAATACAATATCGGTGGATGAAATTAATTTTTCTGTAGGGTTCTCCAGATTATTTTTCATTCAGAAATTCCACTCTTTTTTACGGGAGGAGGCCAAATTTTTTTCAGGCACCAAATAAAACTCTGAGACCTTTAAAAAGGATTTATTTTGTTCAAACACTTAATTTTCCGAAGCCGCGTCAAAATCGTAAATTGTATGAAATCAGTTTTCAGGAGAAAGAACCACGAGATCACAAAAACATATAGCTAAAAGTATGATTATATGAGTGTTACAAATAGTTCAATGAAGAAGTAAAAAAGAACATAATATTTTTTATGTTTTAACCGTATAGCTATTCAGTGTGCTTGTTTAATACAATATTATAAAAAAAAGACAAGGGATAAATTTGTTAATTGTACTTCATCAAATTCTTTAAACATATTATTTCGATCTGGTAAAAATGACGAAGAACCGGGAATCGAACCCGGGGCTCCTGCATTGATCGCAGGGGTGTTGCCACTACACCACCCGTTCGTCTTCCACAAGTGTATACCATTTCCACCCAGACAAGTGGTGTACAGTTGTGGAATGCGCACGGGTGGTGTAGTGGTTACCTCCCCTGCGATCAATGCAGGAGTCCCGGGTTCGATTCCCGACTCGTCGCCATTTTCACCTGACAAAATTATCGCATATCTTCTCCACGTGTAGGGAACACGGAAGAAATATATGCATCTTTTAAAAAATGATGATTTAGGCGAAATCTATGGTAAGTAAAAGTACGGAAAACGGTAAATAATCTAATTGTCTAATTAATTTTTTAACTTTTTGACATTCCAAATATAAGGTGTTGTGCTTTATTTTGGCATCCACCCACCCACCCACTCGCCGGAAACCTTGGCCGTCGCTTTCCCACAGATTACGACCGACCGACTACCCCTCGCAGTGGGAGTGCCGCAGGGTTCTGCATTGCGGCGGCCTTACTCCCCCGCGACCATTCCAGTACCTGGTCACTCGCAAAAGGATGACCACGTTTACTCACATTTCTCATCAAAACAAGGAAAATTTAATTATGAATATGATGAAATCATTGTATCAGACACTCTTAACATTTTTCTTCATTTCTGGTCTTTATAGTTCCCAAGGTTGGTTCACATTAAACTTTCTCATAAATTAACTTTATTTGTTTCTACTCTGGTTGGACACCGTTCAGTAANCCCAAGGTTGGTTCACATTAAACTTTCTCATAAATTAACTTTATTTGTTTCTACTCTGGTTGGACACCGTTCAGTAAATGATAGAAATCTTCAAACAAACTATCTCAAAATATATTATTTCCGGTTTCTTTTATGAACGTGAACACGAATATTTGCATATATTCCTAAGTTGTACTCTACATAGGGGCTCCGTAATGTTCTCTGAAAATATCATAAAATGTACTGATGCTGTAATATTCAAAATCATATTTCTAAATTATAAAGTGTTACATTACATAATGTTTTTGTCAAAAAATATTTATAGTTTCCTTAAAAACATATTCTAAAATATTTTTTAAAAGACAATATTTCATCTACATCGTGTTTCGTTATTCCTAAGAATTTATAAAGTCATTTAGATGAAATATTCCCACGATTAAATGAAATAATAAATTTTAAATCTGTATTATTGAAAGTAAATAGTAATATTTGTTTGCGAAGACATGGATGTAAGAAAGCATCTTTGTGAGTATTCGTATGTTTAATCTGATGAGATGAAATCGAATGACGAAATAATATTATCTATGGTCTCGCTTGTGAACCGTTTTCATAATTGAGTAGAAACACGCAACTAGTAAATTGCGAAGAGGAAGAGGAGAAGTTTCTCTTTAATACGAGTATCACCCACCGTCTTAAGACGCAGGAAGAGGGGAACGCCGCGCAGCCTCTGGTGAAGGCAGGTCCCAGCTGCCCGCACTCCCACACGCCTGCTGCATTGCGGTGCGCGCACGGCTCGAACTCGGGCCACGAGGCTAGGCGCGTGCGCACATGCGAGGCGGCGTTCCTAGCTCCCACCCCAACCACACTTTATTCCACCCCCGCTCTGTTCACTCACAATCACCCCAGCTGTCAACATACGAACTGCTTACACCCCTTCATCTCATGTGTGCTCTCTCCCTCGTTAATGTTCCCCATCTCGTTTTAACTCCTTTGAATTCTCTATTTATTCTCGCCTCCATTGCCAACTATATCCTCATCATTTCCTACTCCATTCCACCAATTCTCCCTCCACTTGTGTGCTCCATTCTCCTTTCATCGCTATCCCTTACCCCAACCTTTAATCGCCTTTCTCCCAACATTTGCACCTTCTTAATCTGTTCGCACTGTTTAACCCATACCACTGAGTTACTTCTTCTGTTATGTTCCTTATCCTGACACCACCCACCAACCTATTCGCCATTCTCCTTACCACGCTTGCAGCGTCTCTCCAGAATATCTCTTTTCTTTACTTTTCTAACCTCAATCTCCACCCACTTTCTTTCCAACATTCCTACTAAGTGCTCATTTCAATAGTTATGTTTCCCAACCTGCCCCATTCCTCACGCTCCCACACCGACATCTAAGCCCTCAGCTACGAATGTTCTACATTTCTTTCATTTCCGTACGTTTGCCCACATTTCTGCTTCCTCATACCCACCCTTTTTAACCTCATCCTATCTACCCTACCTCTCTTCCATCCTCGCACCTGTTTTCCGCCACTGTTTTCATGGCTGCTCACTTATGCACGTATATTTGATCCGTTCTACGTGCCGTATCAAAGGGTTTGTTTGCATTTGGGAGCTTGTTTTGTATGAGTATGATCTCATCACTGGCTTATGCAATAGGCTTCAGAGAAGGTTTTGTAAATGGATTTGCACCTATAAGGAGAAGCTTCAAAAAATTTCACTGGTTCTTTTTTTAAGAATTTTCTGTGTAGAAAAGGTTGAGGTGAGATTTATGAGTTGTTTCACATTCAATTATTATTTTTATTGAATTTTGTGCTCCATGCGTCAGAATGATTTTCTTCCATAACTATCTATTTCCTTCATTTTTATTACATAATAAGCCTGTTGCCTAATGTTAGAATGTTGCCAAATTATAGAAAGCATTGCTTTGCTTAAAACTTATTTTCGTTGAGGAGGAAACATTTGTTGTTTGAAGAATTATTTGTATTGTTTGCCTCAGTAGACGTTGAGTGTTTCGAAGCAAAAATACGAATACAAAACAATATTTCTTTTAAACAATTTTTTAAATGTTTCCTTTAACCTGTTAGTACTCAAGAGTAGAGTAACAACTGATCACTTTTGCAACTACATTCATCGTCATATTTCGACAACTGTATTTGTTGTTCCATTATTTTTGTTTAGGCTTGTATTTCTTCAGTTTTGGTCGTGAATATCATTATGGTTGGAGCTTGCTGTCTATAATCAACTTTGAAGTGTTGACTTAGTCAATATAAGTAAATATTAATGATTTTTTAATGTTAATATAATCCTTGATAAAAATATTAAATAATGCTGTAGATTCTTTTTCCGCGAATTTGATATTTCTAGAAATGTATGAGAAGAGCTATGTTTTGTTGATAGTTTCTTTTTGAACTTTGCTCCTCGTTTCTCATTGCACATTTTAATTAATTTATTTATTTCGTACCTATGGCATTTTATTTTATTTTTTATTTTTTTTGCTGTGTGGATGTCAGACCTTCTCATTTTCCAAATTCCATAAACTGTATGAAGAAATAGGGAAGGAGAGATGCATGTTATTGTTTAACTATTCGTTATAATTTAATGTTGACAAAAATTGCATGTCTTATTTATCTCCATATGGTTTAAAATTTTCTTTTTTCTTTTCATCATAACGACGGCAATTTGAGTTTATGAATTTGCTTAAACTTTTATTTATATTTTGATAATGGTGTTGAGTGGTAGTTAATGAGAAAGATGTAACGCTAATGTTTATTTTATTTTCAAGTGAGCAAACGTTCAGCGAGAAGTACTAAAATTTTGTATTTCGATGTAGAATAAGGGAATGGGTGTGGTTTCTTTGTACGAAACCTTCTTTTGGTAAAAACAATATTACAAAACTCGCAATTAAACTTATTAGTTGGAAAGAATAAGAGTGAGTCCGTGACCCTACTTTTTTTACGATTGAATTGTTTCAAAGTTCCCATTCTTTCATTACAATACAGCATCTCACTTCCTCATACCAAGTCATAACAACGTTCTATAGCATTTCAGATTCCATCGAACTCCAGCGTCCATGATCTCAACTCTGTAGTCGCTTTGTTGCCTTTGAGTTGGTGTCCCGTAGGGTTAGAGTAAACCCAGTTTCTCGTAATGATCTAAACTAAGGTTCTCCATAGACATTCGCCTCAGCTCTCACTGTTGTTTCAAATTGTATCTATTCGACCCGGTCTGTTTAAACAAAACCTCACTAACTAGCTCTTGTGGCATAAGAGACTCACTCCTCTCAATATTCCCTACAATTGAGAAATTCGGACTGGCTGTAATTACCTCTTGTTACTCAAGTCACGGATTTTATGGTATGTGTAAAATAAGTATTGATGTGATTATACAGAACTTATTACGTATACAATAGGAGTTGTATTTTCGGAAACACGCGTAAAATGTATCTGTATGTTAATTTCAAAGTTAGTTTTCTTAGAATAATACAATTTCTACTGTTTTGCTTGTTGGTCAGAAAAAAAATATTTTTAAATTTATTTTTTTTAATTTTTTTTTCTTTATTATGTCGCTTCTCGGTTTGGAACTATGAGGAAACATCATCATACACATGAATAGGAAAATGTCCCAGAAATTATAGTTTCTCTTTTGCGTAACTGGAGGGAGGAAATTACTCCAATGAAATGTCGTACTGGGGGCATTAACATACGCGTTGACAATATCCTGTTGCTTCGTGTTCCACCTTTTCCTTCCCGAGGTAACTGCATGTAAAAATTACGTCATGTAAAGAAGCTACTCAACTCATTTATTTTTAAAGGATGCTATTTGAATCTTGAGTCCTAACAATTAACATATGTGACTCGTCTGACTATACTGGTACAAACAATTCAATTCAATTCAAAAGGGATTTATTTTAACATATAAATGTATACAATATATGTCGGGGTTTAGGGCCCGTGCGCCTTATAGGAGCCCTAAAGTGTACCGTAGACTGTGCATATTCCTAGCATTCACTCTCAATGAACTAAAACAGTAACTAAAAATACAAATATTAAATTATTACAGTAAACAACTCCTTTACTGTACTATATGTCTTAATTATAGACAATCATTACAACTACAGAATTACTGGTTCACAATTATTCTTTTATTACATTTGGTTACAGGTTGCCAACGTTTCAAGGTGTGTTGACCTCATCAGGATTTGGATTGTATGAAGATAATCAGTTACATATCACTTTGAAATCACATTAATCACATTAAATTATTTACATAAAAACAGTTAATTGGTAGGTAAACGATATTCTAATATCTCGCATTATTTCAAGAGATAGAGCGTAATTTCAAAATCCACTCTTTTTCTATATACTACAATATTCGTAGTTAATTGTACGTGAGTTATGTGATTGTGCTTTATCATGTATTATTCGTAAATGTTTTGGTGTCCTGTTTTCAATGTTTATGCTGAATTTGAAAGGGAGTGAAACTTGGATACAACTAGGAGAAGGGGGAAAATTGTATCTGTCATACTATCCACGTAAATAAAATGGTCTTAATTATGTTATGTTGAATGAAAATGGGAGACGTGACCTTGAGCTTAGTGTGCTCATGCGCTTAACAACTGCGCCATCCCTTTCGCCTCTCGGGCTAGTCTACCATTAACATTCAACTTGCGAGACCCAAACACCTCTGAGGTGGTCTCATAGACTATGCTCCTCGTATGAATTAATCTGTTACTTTGCGGCGAGGTTCACAGCAATTTAAGAGATTTCTATCTATTTCTATGCAAAATGGTCTTGCTAAGTACAACTAAACTTTCAAATTATTGTAGAGAATAATAGTTTCATTCATAGTTTAGCTCATATTACGTAATGCGGAAAATAATAACTTAGAAACATTGAAGTCGCAATTGGCTGGGAGGTGCAACATGTATAGCCATGATAAATAATACGAGTGGAACACAATAAAGAATGGCAAGTGAATGCTCACTTTTAATGACAATTTTGGAGATTTATATTAGATATCTTTTCAATTTTTTTACACGCTAAGGAAATTAAAGAAAGAAAAAAGAATCAATACCTTGTAATGACATTGCGATGAACGAGTCAATATTTTGTTACAAATCCCTTCTACCAGAAATAAAATATGGGTATACAACCCAAATGACGTTGGTGGATCTCCTAAAATTGCTTGAAAATTATGCAGTCTCATGAATTTACCCTCAACTTACGTTTTTATTTTTTTGTTCTGACTTGTATCAAATGATATGTTTGCTGACATATTACAATATACCTCATGTAAATTTTAGAATAATATTATTGTTATTATTTAAATGAATCCTGCGATATAGGTTTCATCATTAGTGCACATAAATCATAAATATTTTGTCGCCAATTGAGACTTAATGAACGGTCGCAATACTGACGATCATCTATTACTTGTTATGTGACCAATCCTGAAGTAATCAGATATCCCAGTATTTTCTTTTATAATATCGTATCGTAATAAGCACGGCTCAAAGCTTCAAAATGCTCTTGAAATCTTCCCTTTCTTTGTGAATTCGCTACGATCCCTCGATGTTCCAGTGATTTCAACGCTCTCCTTGACCCCTTGAAGACGAGCCGCTCACTCCAACTCACCTTTTTCCGATGCTGGGTCTCTGTGATTGCTTCGCTCCACGAGAGCGTCGCATGAATTCTAGCGGAGACAAGATTCAAGACGAGATTCATTGGCGAATTGCCAAGATACTGAAGTGAGGAGAGTATTGGTTTTCATATTTATATCCTACACAGTGTGTCTGCAACATCAAAGTATTTTGGTACAAGGAAATTTAACATTTCACAATTGGACGAATCACTTACAACATGGCGAATCAACATGCTGCATTATGGAAGAATATGTAGGAAGATTACTAAGAGGAAGGGGGTTATTAAGAGTGAGGAGAGCAGTAATGCACCATTAAATAAACATTTTAACTGGACAATCCTTCTACAGAAACAAAACTTGGCAGAAAGTTAGGTTTCGGGGTCACTTTAATGGGGAAAGAAAATCGGACACTCCAGTCCCCCTGGAGGGGGAGGGAGTCAAAAGGGGTCGCAAATCGAGATATTGTAAATATCTAAAAGAAAAAACTACGCAAAATATGAAAAAATCTTTAAAGTAAAAGTTGTAGCTGACAAAATTTGCAATAAATTTTGTGATAATGTTTTCGTCAGACGCACAGAAACCGAGATATGAGCGCTTAAAATTGAGACCTTTTCCATATTATCTTCGTTTCAGGAGTTTTTGCAAAAGTACGAGAAAATAGCATTGTTT
>NNCF01132691.1:32120-44292 GCA_002313205.1 Laupala kohalensis | reverse complement strand
TTTTTTTTAGAAGTTTAACATCAATAACAATAGAGAAAGACAACTCTGCAAATAATAGAAAATTAGACATTTTTTAAAGATTTTTAAGACAAAAGAAATTAATTTTAAGTGATTTTTTGTTCCGTACATAAACTAAATCTTCTACTTCATAGCAATACTTCTTACCTATAAAATGCTACTAGTTCTTTCCTGAAGTTTCCCAGAGAGTTGTTAAAATTTCGTTGAAATAACTCTTTAACTGAAGCTCCTGATTTAAAGATTCTTCATATACGGCGTTATTCAATCAAGAAAATGAAATTATTTTTTCTTTAAATACACCAATAAATTTATTCCAAAGAGGCGTGTAACCTTATAATGTGTATGACGATTCTTTTGTTTCTCACGAACTCTTTCGAGCCAAGAATAGATGAGGGTTGTCCGAGAACCGAAGAGAGTAGACTTCTTGCTCCACTCCTGTGCTTTCGTTCTGAAACGTTCGAAATGACTGAGAAGTCTCTCCCCGAAGCCTTGGTCGTTAGGTTAGCAGGTCAAGCAGTTCTTTCTGCATCTACGGTCTTCATTCATTGCGGAAATAGTTATTATTGTTATTTTACTTCACGTCCGAACTCTTTCTGAAATCTGTCCACCAAACCTATTGCAAATAAGGAGGGTGCTCGCGTACGTCTATTGGCTCTGTAGAGAGGGTAATATGATTCATGGAGACTACATGTACTCTAGTCTCCATGCCATGATCTTCAAGAAGACAACTTACGATCGACAGCGCCGCGATTGGCAAAAAGTGGAACTATTATAATGTTACAATTTTGGTGCCCAAATCTTGTAAATTTAAGAGAATACGAAGTTCAAACTCATTTCTCTCGTCTCCATGCTGTACATTTCACCAGATCCACCTAGACTCTTTGTGGAATATAACAAGGTGTGCCCGTCCCAAGCATACGCAGTGCGAGTCAATCACAGTCAAGGCATTTTTCGGAACGGAGGTATTAGGATATCGTTTCACGCCTANATTTCGCTTCAAAACTTTGGGTGATAAGTACCATCACGGCAAAATGTTTTAGAGGGAAAAGTGTTCTATCTCCAATTAAAACGTGGAGTAAGAATATTGAGTACTAAAATTGTTTTGTTCTGGTCTTTATGGTCGGCAATTTGAGCTTATTATTTAAATTAGGAGTACAAAATGCGAAGAAATATGCTTACTGTAATTTTTCAAAGTTACAGGAATAATAATTGATACAATTGGTTAATTTTAGCAACATAACATATGATGAGGTGCAAAGACTGCAGCAATGATATAGTGCAAATTCTTGCTTCGGAGACAATTCCATGAAGCTGGAGAAAAATCAGTTTCCGATCATGTAACAATACGCGTTAATTATCTTTTATTTCTTAATATTTTTGAAACATGATTTATTAATTTCTCTGCTAACACTTATAACTATTTGTTAAGATAATTATTTTCTTTGTGGTTTTCAATTATACAACGAATCGCCTATGACAAATATCACGAACAAAACTTGTGGCACGACGTAAAACTTCAATTATGTTAGTAAGCTAATGTGTTGCGTGATCACAAGGAATACGAGAAGGATTAAAACGAGGATGTGAGAATTTATTTATTTATTTTATGCCTTTTGGCGAGGTTCAGGTCATTAGGCCTGTTCTTCCACCTAACGTTGAACTTGGGGAAAGGGAATTGGGATTGATTGATGTTGGGTTGCCGGCGAACTTTAAAATTGAAAAATTCTCAGATGTTTAACGCTTAACATCTCTGTTGGGTAAGCTAATGAAAGAATTAGTATGTCCTAATTAAAGTGTACTTAGATTATTGTACATGCAGTAGAAATTTGGTTTCGTAGACTTACAGGACGAGACTAAAAGCAAGTGCATTTTTACGTAGTCATTGTACATTTAGTAAAGAAACAAAAATATTATAATGATACGCGTAACCTCTGATTGACCCTAACAATAACTACAAAAGGATTCTTCACCTAAATCATTCCAACTCAGCAAACATAATTATCAATTTAGATTATCTTATTTTAAGTTTCTTTATTATGTTTCTGAACTATGCCATATTGATTTANACAACTTACGATCGACAGCGCCGCGATTGGCAAAAAGTGGAACTATTATAATGTTACAATTTTGGTGCCCAAATCTTGTAAATTTAAGAGAATACGAAGTTCAAACTCATTTCTCTCGTCTCCATGCTGTACATTTCACCAGATCCACCTAGACTCTTTGTGGAATATAACAAGGTGTGCCCGTCCCAAGCATACGCAGTGCGAGTCAATCACAGTCAAGGCATTTTTCGGAACGGAGGTATTAGGATATCGTTTCACACCTACAACTCACATCAGTCAAGTATTACACCAATCTGTACACCACCCATAACGTTTCTCTCAAAAAAATGTCTTGCGTTTTATTGGCTGGGCAACGTCCTCTCCACCTTGATGCGCGATGGCTCGTCCTGTGTTATTCCTAGGTTCGTATGTGTGTACTAGGCAACCCATCCCTGATCCCCCCGGAAGTTTTCCTTTCGAATTACACAGAGAATCGGTCGAAGAAAAAATTCGAGATCTCTTTAGATCTTAGAAAATTGGCTCCAGGAGAGTCCATTTTCAAATGTTGGCGATGATGTCCAATGTCGTATGTGTGTATGTATGTTAATAATTTGGTCCCCCCGATAACTCACGAACAAATTGATGCATCGAAACCAAACTTGAGATGTGATTTTGAATGCATTAGGAACAGAAAGAAGCCTATTTCTTCTGGTCAACTCATTCTGACTTCATTTACACACCGCGCTCCACTTGCAGTTCTTTTAAAATTCAATGTTTTGAAAATATGCATAGAAGCATTGTGATTGGTCAGTTAATTCTGTTTACAGACTGCTAATCCGCATTCCTGTGCGTCTTACAGATACAGCGAAAATTTATTACGCAAAAAAATGGAGGTGCTTTTTCAAAGATTGACTATAAAGCTATCGCAAAGAGCTTAATTTGAAAGATAAGTGATGCAATCTATATTTGGATGAGTTACTATGATATTTAGGAGTGTACCATACAATGTGAGTATAAATATTTTGAAACCGATAGATCTTTTAAATTCTTCATATTGTTTAATAGTTATAGGAAATTATGATCATTTTTTGAAGTGTTTAGTGCCATGAGTTTTTTTTATGAATTGGAAAGTTGAGTGGGGCACATTCCAAATTTTT
Organism: Laupala kohalensis; assembly: GCA_002313205.1. Taxonomy (NCBI): domain Eukaryota; kingdom Metazoa; phylum Arthropoda; class Insecta; order Orthoptera; family Trigonidiidae; genus Laupala; species Laupala kohalensis. The sequence goes on along the minus strand of NNCF01132691.1, from coordinate 41,072 downwards.
TATTTTGTCAGAAACAGTTTGCCTTCCATGATTAGTAATTGTAGCCAACAATAGCACCTTTACATTCCAAAAACAGTGTAGGTACCTAATTCATTTCGTGTAGTTTAGATAAAAGAAAAAGGACGTTAATATGCTGGATGTTATTTAATTTCAACTCTAATCAAAAAATTTATGTCAAAGCATTACTTGTCAAAAAAATTGATTGTTTGAACCTCGATCTAATGGTTACGGTTATGAGAAAATAGTTTTTGACAAAGCACATAGTTAGGAAGCGACATTAAAATTCACAGTTTTTTCATACAATGTTTTATTTATATTTTAATATTATTTTAGTGACGGACTCTCTATAACCTGTGTAGATGAAAATGTGAATAGTACCTTAGATTATTGAGACAATCCGCTAAAACACCCCCACTAATATAACGGGCGCAGTCAGGTGACAGCCATTTTGTTCACATGGCGGAGAGAAACCAACGTAAACGAAAACCAAAGGGCATCAATTTCTGTCACGGCCTATTAGATGATTATGCGCGATCAAAAGACCTGCCGAAGTTTTAGAAGCTTCTCTTTACTCCTTGGAGTTTTGCTCTCCCTATAAAAAACGCTAGCCCCTACCACCCACCAGTGACGGATCAAGACCGTAAGAGTGGTGGGGGCGAACAGGGGAGTATTTTTGTTTGAAAATTATAGTTACATAAACAAATTTTACAAATATTACCTTTAAATAAAATGCATCAAATAAATAATTAACATTTTGATATTGTTAATAACGATAATTTATTAAAGTTATTAATATGATATTATTAATTTTGTGAGTTTGGTATTATTAATTTAATTAATCTTGTATTATTACTTTTATTAATGTGATATTATTAATAACAATTATTAATCTGGTAACATTTTTACAAAGTATGTCTTTTATCAAATTCACTCCTTTCTGTTAAGAGTTCAGATACAACGGGGGATGGGGAGGCCATAGTCCTCTTAGCACCCCCAATGCATCCGCCACTGCCACCCACAAATACTACAATGAAAAAAGTATCCTGTAGGAATTCGGGTGGGCATTCTTATGTGGTGAAATGCTTGCTCTTGCAATGTCGTTGAAAGCTGTGTGGAATTTCTCTCTCCCTCTCCCGTTTCTCATTGTGGACACTCTTAACAAGCGTCTCGTCTTGGACTCTCAGGCCGCTTAAATCCTCTTACGACCTGTTCACGAGGTGCTCGCCTTGCTGCGCGTCTCGAGCGCTACTCGTGAGCGGAGAGGGAACTACGCGATGACGACATCGCCCCTCCCTCGCTTGTTTCTTCTTCGTTATTTCGCAGTCGCGATCGAGTTACCAGTGGTTCAGAAATAATTTCACCGCTAACGGTGTTATGTACACAGACGTGTGTTTCCTACCGCAGAGTACATGACGTACAGTTTCCTTTGGAAAATTGAATTACCCTCTTTTCGTTTTAAGGTCAACTTACAATTTACGTTAATAATGTTTGTGTTTTGAAAACATGAAGAAAATAGCTCTGGAATTCCGAAGATTTATTTCTGACAAACAGAATTCCTAACCGATATAATTTTCTACAAACAATTCCATAGAAATTATTGTATTCGGAAGAACAATTTATGTCTCTTATAAATGGAAAAAAAAATATCAAGACGGATTGCCAACATTTCTCAAAATTAAACAATACTGAAGTTTTTCTGAAAATTTGCAGTCATAAAAAATATTTACATATTTCGGTTTTGAGGAAAAGTTTCATTATTTGGGCAGGTATTCTTTAAGGGATCGGAGAAACATTTATGTAATTAAAACACAAGTTATTTGTTAAATAAATGATGATTTCTTATTAATATTTTCTCTGACATTACAAGTTCTTAAAATTCATTATCACATGTTCTACGACTATTTAGAATACCATTAATAATTCGAAATACTTCAATTACATTTTGTCATTTGATTTATGTTAAATGAGCGAGAGAAAAATAATTATAAGAAAACTGTTTCTAATATTTTATTTATTTTTAAAGTCATTTATTTCATTACTTTTAGTTTTCGAATTACTTGTAACTTGTGAATTTCATTAAGAGGATTCTTAACTTATTTAAGGTATAAATTCAATTTTGGTTTGGAATAATTCCACTTCATTGGTTCACTATTATGACTATATACTATACTCTATAATAAAATTCCATGGTTGTTGTACTTCAATTGCATGACCTCTACCAGAAATTCCAAACCTATTATTTTCTTAAATTCTAAATAAATCATTCATTATTTTATTTTTTTACTTTTTTATTTTAATGAAATTATTGAAGGAGATTTCGGTGTCATTTCTTGCGTGCAACTTTAAATACTTTTAAATTCCTACTATAAGACACTGAAGTTCGGTATTTCTTGGGAAGGAAGATACAACTAACGAACGAATACGAAATTAAAAATAAGACCGACGTAATGCAGCTTTTAAAACTTTTAAAATTTTCTTTATTGTGCGTAGACTATACTTCTCTTGGAATCAAGTATTATAATTGTTCAGGTCAACTTTGTCTGAAGTTCACTTTCTCAGACTGTTCCCAACATGGTCTCACTGTTTATGATCTCCTCGGTTGCAGAAAGGCAAGAAGTTCTCAGACTTCATAAATAAGCGTATATTGCAAGCCAAGAGTTTCCTAGCTCCATCCATTTAGTCTGACTACAGAAATACTGTTTCATAAACCTCTTAATTAAAAATAAATTATTATGAAAATGATTCTGTAAAGGAAAAGTTGGTCCTCTAGGGTGGCGGTGTATTGAAAGAATTAATCACGAAATTAGAGTTATTTTAATATTTACGATTTATAAAAAAATATTTTCCGAATAATCTATTATTAGATAATAATACGTACTTGTGAAATAAATTATTACTTTTTAAATATTATAATGCGTAGTGAACTATTTTTATTGTTATCCTAGGATTGTGCTAAAATGTTGAACCCACCTTGGCCTTAGGGACCTCGATCGGAATTGATGGGATGGTCCATTGCTTGCGTACGGAGAGTAAATTAGTTTGTGGTCTTGCGCGTGGTCATACACAATTTGAAACTTCATTTTTGACACTAAATTTATTTAGTTGTGTATTATTTAAATTCCGATTAGATTATTAGACATTTTCTCTAGTTCTTTTGTTGGTAGGCGTTGAAATCAGTTGAACCACATGAATGTAAATTGGTACGTGGGAAGACAATAAGGAAAGAGGCAAAGAAGTAGAAGTAGGAGTTTGACTGGAAGTTAGGATGAGAATGTGTCATCGGTTTTGCTAAATGTAACCTCACCTGATAAACTTCGCGATATTCTTAGAGATACACTTTAGGAAAACAATGAAGTAAATATAAACTGCCTTTTATAAAATCTGAAATTTGGAGAAATCCCACCTATACAATTCTATAAGATTCTTCAAACTTGATGAAATTTAAAATCTTTATAACAAATAAAAATTATAAAAAAAAAGAAGTAACTAATAAAACCTCATGCAACAACAATGTATATAATTTCTATTTACCATAAGAAAAATTATTTAAATATTATTATTTATTGTTAAATAACTTATATAAATTGATTCGTCTGCATAAAATCATATACGATGCATAAAACGACCGGGTGCTGAACACAGATACATAATTACACTAAAATACAAAATGAAATAACTACTATTTTATTTCATTTCGTGTTTTTGTGCAAATATATGTTTTCAACATTGAGTCGTTTTGTTGATCATTTATCTAAATTGTAATTTAAATGAAAGAGTCATGTTGCCCATAACTTCAGTTGAATGTTATACGTTACTCATTTACATATAAAAATGAATAAAACGTTCATTTAATACAAATCACAAAACTCATTCTGCTCTGAACTTTATTCATAAAGTCAGTCTCAAGAACTACGCCCTCACCCTGCCATCTTCGTTGGAATTTTTAACACAATTTGGTTCATGATGATTTGGATTGTAAAATATTCAAATTGTCAATTCTATGATTCACTTACATAGTTAATTCAATTTTCTCCTTGGATTTAACTATTCTATTTTACATAAAAAATTACTGATTCATTTATTTCTTGTATTTTAGAATTAATAACATATTTATCCTCTAAGCCTTTAATTTTGTAAATAAAGTAAATTTTTCTAAATATTTAGTTATCACATTTATTTTTATAAGTTTCAGAGAATAACTTTTCTCATTACATAAAGTTTATTTTTGATTTTATCTATAAAAAGCGTCACTCGCGGTCCTAATTAGTTCTGACAATGTAAGAAGTAATACTTGGTCTTGAAGTATTAATTTTCAAAAATGCGACCCGAAATGATATCGAAGGATGTTTTGTAAAATTTTTAATTTTCCATATTTATTTTTATAATTCATACAAAAGAGGAATGTTTTACGTTCAATTTCCTGAACAGATTTTTTTTTACAATTTTGTTTAAGAATGATATAAGTAAACTTCCATTCGCGAAGATAAGATTGTTTTTTGTACAATTTTCGTTTATAAAAATTATATCCAGCACATTTTTATTAAAATTCTTCCGTGTCTTTTTCGGTCCTTTTTCTCCATATTTCATTTCCCCCAACATTTTTTTCCATCGACTTTAAAGATAACCTGTTTCTCGATCGCGAACTAAACGTGATGAGGAATTCCCTTTAACACCAATCTCCCCTCTCACTTTCTTTAATCCCCTCTCCTCCCATCTTCGTATTCGCATCCGCCTGAACGCTCCTCGCAATCCGGGCAAAACCTCCGCTGCTAAAGTAATCCTCCATCAAAATGCGTCGCTGACAGATTTTTAAAGAGTGGTGCGAAGGTTGTTTCTGAACGGCGAGAGCGCTCGGCGCGATGTCTGGCGGTCGACGCTGCAAACGAGCCAGCGTTCGAAGCTTTGTTTGGAGATGAGTTAGATCGAGTGTCTTCGGAAACGATGGCAACGAAATGTTGGGATTAAGGTAGTGTTAGCGTAGGTAGAATGAAATCACTAAAATACCTGAAATCGCCATAAATAAACAGAGTAACAAGTACTCATTGTGATTTCAACGTTAGAAAAACATACTTCACCGGCCATTTAAATGAAATAATTGCAATTATAAATGATGGTGTAGTACATAACGTCTTATGAAGGAAACATTTATTTTCAAAAAAAGACCATGAATAACTTTTATATCCTTCGTGTACACCATGATATTTTAAAAGTTTTGAAACTTTTTCTTTGATTTGATAAAGAAGTGTTTTTTTTATCTGGGAAACAAACATGAGTTGTAGTTTCTTATAGTTAGGATTATTACGTCAGAATGTGAGTCACTCGTATTATTCCAAGAGGAAGGCAATGTCATCTGATATACGATATGTTCGATGCAGAGGAAAGAAATTTCTAACTAGTGACCGTCGGAAAGTGTTGATTTTCATTCGGCTGAAGCAGGAACAATCTATTCCAACTTCGCTTTCCACGAAACAAAATTGATTATAAAATACCGGAGTATTTTAACTTCCTGTTGCATGCTTACCGCTGCATCATTGAGAAGAGTTATTAATATACGTTGACTATTGCTTACACGCAGCATATATTCTAAATTAGTCCAATGAGCTAACAGAGAAAAATATTTTCTAAAAATATTATGATGTCACGCAGCGACGAAACCTGTTAGCGTATCATTATAGGTTTTATGGTATTGTTTTCTGTGGTGAAATTCCTTACGAAGATGTGCGCATGCAGAGTGCACACAACGCTAGAAATTAATGGAAGGGACCTATTGAGACCGATCAATTGTAGATAAGAGTCAATATCATGACATTTATGATTTAGTAATCAATAGAATTAACATTAAAAGTAAAGTAAAGCTGGACAATTGAATGTATTTTAAATTCTGTAGGATAATATGAATGTTTACTTCCATTTAGTCAGACTATTTTATTGACCTGAATAATACAGCAAATACAGCATCTTCCCCGTCTGTTACAGATTACTAGATACGTCTCCCAATTATTTGCCAGGACTCAAGAAGACAATTAACACTGTTTTCAAATAAATGAGTCACTAAGCGTCTTTTCTCGATGTAATTTTGAAATGCTGTTATCTCGGAAAGAAAATGGTANCCAACAATATCACTGAAGTAGATAGTGACTTGTTCAAATTGTTCCGGCTGCACGACTTCACCGGACATTAACTGCTGAGCGACTTGCCTTCATAGCAAAACAGAGGGTGAATAACTCGATGTGCACCAAATGAAATATATACACTCTGGAAAGGTCCCCCTTAAGAGGCCGACCGGTTGGGCTATTTCACAACATAAATTATTACCACTCAGTAACTGATACGTGCAAAAACGAGGGTAGGCTGAAAACTAATAGACACATGTTTGTAGAGTGCGAACGAAATGACCTTGAAAAGCGCGCCAGGTGGCATGTGGGAGTAACATTCCCCCTCAATACGCATACATAGGTTTGAGGTCGTTGCGTTCATCTGTAAATTTTGAGAAGCGGAAGTATGGAGGCGTGTTCTACTGCTATGTCAACGCGAATTAAACAGCATGCTGTTATCGAATTTTTAACTGCTGAAAAAGTTACTCCTACTGAGATTCTTCATCGTTTAAAGGCGGTTTATGGTGACGATGCTGTTGACAGGTCTACTGTAAATCGATGGGTAATAAAATTTCGAGGTTGCGATCCTGGAGAAACCCATAATTGTTGATGAAACGCGCAGCGGTCATGTGACCAATGCCTTCGGCGATAAACGTCTTAAACTCGTCGACGATTTGATTCAAAATGACCGACGAATCTATCAAAAGCGTATTGTAAACCATATTGGAATATCCTAGGAACGTCTTAGTTCATTATTGAACGGGATACCGTAAAATCTGAGCACGATGGGTACCACGCCGTATCACAGGCGAGAACAAACAGCGTCGATTGGAATGCTGGGAGCAACTTTGCAGAGCTACCGTGACGACATGAGACACCTTTGCTTTGAGTATTGTGACGAAGGACGAGTCACGGGTTCATCATTACGACCCAGAAGAGAAAAGACAGATTGCTGAATATCCACATCCGTCTTCTCCTCAGGCGAAAAAGTTCAAAATACAACCATCTGCAAAAAAATTCTTTAAATTGTGCTTTGGGATACTGACCCGGTTTATGTGACAGATTTTCTGGAACAAAGGGCTACGGTAAACTCAAAAATATCTCTGACGTCGAGTTTGTCGTGTTAGAGACAGTCTGGCGCCAATAATCTTGCAACTGACAACGCTCGTCCACACACTTCGCGCGCAAATGGAGAGGTTCTGCGAAACCTGAAGTTTAAACCGATTCCACTTCCTCCATATTCCTCCGATCTTGCGCCTTCCGATTTTTATTTTTTTTCCTTTACTCAAGAGATAATCTCAAGGATAATCTGTATACCTCGGACGATGAGGTGAGGGCAGATGTCAAGCCCTGGATTCGAGAATAGTCGGAAGAATGCTTCAGTGACGGAATGAACAAACTTGCTACATGTTGGGAGAAATGTGTTAGACTTAACAGTGACTATGTTGAAAAATAAATATATGATTTTGAAACTTAAGAATTGTACTTTAATGTACTTTTTGCCCGATTTCGCTATTTGTTTTTGTTCGCGTTCTACAAGCATGTGTGCATTACTATTCAGTCTACCCTAGTATATTTAATAAATAGCTAAATATTATATATAACTATACATATAAGCGGATTTATGTACATATATTTTAAATAATTATATTTTATATCATTATATAATATATCAACAAAGTAAAAATTATATATTACCATTTACTTATTATTCATATTTATTATAAGGTACAAAGTAGTATAAACAATATTTTAGTTAACTCCTATAATTATATATATATATATATATATATATATATAACCAATAAATATTATTAGACGGAAAAATCTTGCTGCAGTCGGTGTTTGCTCGCTTTGCACTTCCTGGAGCTGCATACGATTCTCTCGAGTGTTTTTTTTCTTCTGACACCTCTGTTCTGGGAGACATAGTGAGCTGAGGATGAAGCTAATGTAGTCGAGTAAATATGAGAGATGGTTTGGTGACGAAGAGTAGCATGCTGAGACACTGAGTTCACTTTTCCTCCTCTTAACCGCATTCATCTTCGCTGAAAGTCGGGCTTCCTTCGTGCGAGACGGCGACGCAGTCTGTGTGGCGCCTGCGATTCTCGTGGAACAGAAAGAAAAATGGTGGAGACAAGGATCAGTGATGATGAGCGAAACGATGCTGCTCTTAAGGTATTATGTGCGCCTTGACCGAAGTCAAGTTGCCAACTATTCACGAAACTTGGAAATATTCACCAAAGTGGTTCTTATTAATACATTATTCATTCTAGTGATTTTTTATATTCGATCAGAACAATTATTTTGTGATTTTAAAACTTGATAATTAATTTAGACTGTCGTTTGACTTCTTCTTTGACAAGGGTTGCATTGTCTTCAGTCACGTGATGTCACTGCCATTTCCGTTAGAAGAGTATTTTCCACAGTTTTTGGTGAATTATTCTTGTAGATGCCCCGAATGGTATGTAAATCTTAACATCATAGCGTTCCTATTTCCATTTGCTTTGTTTTTAATATGTTTTTTGGGATATGTTAAGCCGGTAATATAAAAAAACATGAGCTCGCGAAAGCTTCCCATATAAGCCCATAGTAATTTGAAATCAAATAATTAAGAATTTTACGCCGTAAGGGTATGAATATTCATCGCCACTGGATAGAGAATGGTTCAAATTATGATTTAAAACATTTTTGGGGTACTTAAACCTAGTCGCTCTGACAAAGCACATAATACCTTAACCAGCACTCCTAGTAAGTGAAATCACTGAGATGTATATTTTTTTCTTAATTATTATTCTACATGTTTTAAGCACAAGAATATGAATTACAACGAAGTAAAAGCATGTTTTAAATTTATATA
>NNCF01132691.1:21210-31979 GCA_002313205.1 Laupala kohalensis | reverse complement strand
TATATATATATATATATAATTTTGTTAAATAACTTTCTCCAATGTCCGGTAACCCATAGATGAAAGTGATGTAAAAATTGCTATTGAAAATTTACCACAAATCAAAGTAAACTTCCATCACTTTCGTGATTTAAAAATTGACCTTTTTTTGAAAATAAGTGTTTTCTCCATAAGACACAATCTATCACACCATCAATTATAATTGCGATTAATTCATTTAAATGATCGGTGAAGTATGTTTTTTTCTAGTTGATGTCACAATAAATACATGTCGCTCTGTTAATTTATGCCGATTTCAGATATTTTTTTTGGTTTCATTGTATGTACGCTAGTACCGCCTTAAGGTTGTACTACAAGCGTAGGTAGAATTGAATAACTAAAATATCTGAAATCGACGTAAATACGATTGTTCTGAAGTTATATTTTTTATTATTTGAATCACCTGACGACCACCTTCACAAGGTATCGACTTCGTTATGTTTTTATTACAAAATATAAAAAACTGTTCGTCCATAAAAGGTCGTAGGTCTTGCATTATTTATTTGATTAGATTATATAATTCTACGTCTAGTAGTAGTAGTAGAATTATTAAAAGTATATGTACTTATTGAGACATCAACTTGTAAAACATACCTCATCGGCCATTTTAATTGTTGATATTATAATTAATGGTATTATACATTGCGTCTAATGGAAGAAACTTTTCAAAACAAGGCAAACATTTAAATCACGAAAGTGACGGACGTTTTCTGTGATTTGCAGTAAACTTTGCGTAATATTTTACGTCAGTTTTATTTATAAGTCACCGGACATTTGAGAAAGATATATTTCTTCTTTACCGAGGTGAGATGCGTAAATCACGAAGCAGTTGCGCTCGGCCGCAATGTTTCTCCATGAATCTCTCGTGCATTTGAAAACAGTCAAGCGAGTTCCTAAATATTGATTGTACTATTCTGATGTTGTGTTATATCGTTCAATTCATAATGTTGCGTTGAAGAAACAGTTACAATAAAAATAAAGGAAACATTTTTACTTCTGTGTCATTGACTAACTTGGAACTAACCTAGGAGCTCGTAATATTTTTTTTACCATTAATTGCAGACTTCCAGAATATTGTTTGAGTAAAATCTCTTATCTCTCATAAATATACACAACATTTGTTTCGGAAATTCCAAGTGCTATATTTCAGAAAATAAACCTTCCCTTCACTGGTTATGACCAAGCATAATTTCACATGCGTCTTGTAGTATTGACGCAAACGCATTCAACAAATTTGGAATGCGAATTCTCATTAATGTCTTTTCTGTATTTCATATAAGAAGTTACTAGAAACATGAATATTTTTATATTACTTGTTAAGACGTACGTAGATTCTGAAGTCCAGAAAATCCCGTAAGGAGATAAGTGTTTCATAGAAACAGTACGAGAATAGATTTGTGTTTTAATGAACATTGGTTATTGGTTAATAGTTTATATTTAGAATGTAGATTCCATTAATTCACATATAAATATCAATTTGGATTTTTGATATTGGGGCAATTAATTATAGGTTTGTTATCTCTTCTTAACCTGCGTATACAATCAGTTAACCCATTGTACAGTGAAACATACTACTATGTGTAAAATCCTACGCCGCTGCGATATTGAATAGCGTGCACGATATTGGCTCGTTTCTTCAACATTTACTCTTGTATCCAACGAATACTCTTAAACTTTTCTGAAGTGGAGTCCTGTCCCTGACCACGCTGCGATAGGCAAACCGCCACACTTCTTAGTATCACGGACAAGCATAAACCAGTGGTGCAAAACCATTGCATATATTTTCTCATATACGTTTCTCCATCTGCAGCATAAAGTGACAAGAAATATCGTAAGAGGGTTATGTAAATATAATTTCGATGTAGACAGAAATTGTAGTACTTTCGTATCTGCAGTGCGTTTGCTGTCATCCTATGTATTTTATCATTATCATATCTTTCATTTCAATTTACGAAAAGTGTATTCTACGTCTGCTTGGCTCATTTACACTGTTAAATATTATTAAAGCTTTTTGAAACAGAAAACTAATGTGTGGTGTAGCAGACCGATGTTATTTTACTGCATCTATACCAAACTTTCAAGTGAAATACTGCAATTGCGTATGTAATGCATAGAAATAATCCACAGCGACTCGTCTTGCCACACAGCTCCTTTTTGGTCAATACTGAATGTTTTATCGCTTAGTACTTACATATTGAGTATTTCAATCTATATTCTCATTAGCATATTCAAATTTTTATCTGAACATTTCAAAGGAGAAGCCATCATATACTTATTAAATAGCATATACATAAAATGTATTTAAAAAATTATAAAACATTACAAAACATTTAATACTTGCTGAATACCAAAGCCACAATGTACATATGATAAGAGTATAATTGTGTAAATTGTAAGTAACTTTAAAATGTTTAACACATATTTGACTAAACTATTTTATTACAGTCATTGTATCTAACTGCAGCATTTTATTTTCGGGTGTTTTGTGAAAAGTATTTTTTTGCATAATTTATATTGTACAATAATTTATTATTCTTTATATTGTGTAAGCTAAATTAACTTATACGTTATCATTATAAAGTGTATGAAATATTTCAATTTTTTTCTTTTATTATTACGCGCTTACACTTTTTAATGCTATCTCTTAGTTTTTTACAATCCCTGATATTTTTCTGCTCTATTTATAATCGCTTCTTTATTATCCATTTCTCTTCCTATTATCCGTGGGGTTTACGAGTGTGTGCCGCTGCATATCAGCCGCTCTTGTCTTTCGCCCCCCTCTCCCTCGACGCTCGCTGGCGCCGTCGCCGTCTCCGCCATCTGCCGCATTTCAATGCGAGATATGCGCCGTGACACGAATACTGCACGCGCATCAACCCCCGCAGTCGATCTTCCACGCCACGATCAACTCTCACAGCGATCCTACAGCATTCGCTTTCTCAACCGTCCTTCGGCTGTCGCAGGTTCTCGTCATCGGGTCCATCAAAATAAATCCACTCTCGGAACCACCTGCCGTCCAGAAATTGAGTTGGATATCTGAAGTGGTAATTTTTTATGTTAACTTTTTGTTGATCACCCGGCGTTGCCCGGAGTTCTTTTTACTTGGAAGACCTTTTTTTTTTTACTCGAGAAAAGGACTTTTGAAAACAGCATATTAATTTAACAAATTCTTAATAATACAAAACTTCATTCAAACCTCCATTTTGAGTTTCCCCCACAGCAGCAAGAATTAATCAATCCTTGGATGAATCCACACTTGAGCTAGAAACGTTCAGTTGCACCACTTGATTAAAACTCTTAAGCCTATTCGTTCAAATTTAACAATTTAAAGACTTTTTAGTCTTTGTTATATGCCCAAAACAAACAACTCATTGAATTCTATTATGATTGATATTTTTCTTTTTAAATTATTCTCTTAAATTGAAGTGTTTTAACACTTCTATTGTTAATAACGTGTTATCGATAAATTAGGTTAACTTTTGTACATATGCTGACAGGGACTTTTTTTGTTGAACTCTTGGAGGTAAACAATATCGTCATCCATAGTTGTCACCAATCTCTTACTGTTTAGGCAGCGTACGTGAATATAGCTCTGTTTTTCAATTTCATCGATATTTATAGTGAAAAACCATTGCTATCTTTCTTTTCGCACATTTAAAAAAATAAAAGTTCGTCTGTGTTCATCCTGGTCGTCTAAACTATCTCATTGCCAAATTTCATCACGATTGGTTCAGAGGTTTAGTCGTGATCAGGTAGCAGACAGACAGACACATTTTAGCTTTGCGCCTTTGTATACTATTGTCCCCGCAACCGAAGAAGGGTAGTGAGATGTAACCAATGGAGCGAAAGCGCGGTGTTGTCATATGTCTTCTGTTGGGGGTGGCCTAGTGTAGCTCCACCCATTCCAGACTGCACGCCGCAACACCAACACGTATTAGGCTGCTATAACCCGTGGAAAAGCTTATCTCAAAAATATCGTGTATCAAAAACTCAGGTACAGATTATTTAGCGTTTATTTTAATCTTCACGTTTCGTTTAACTTGTGGAAAAGAGTTATTTGAGCTGCATTACTTAGAAACATTTCATGAAAATGTTGAAACAAATCTCAGAGACATGTATTCAGAAATATGGCGAAGCAGGTTTGCTTTGGCACGAAAAAAAGCGATGTTAGACCTAACTCTGACACCTTACGCGATAATCAAAACACTTTATTGTGTCAAAATCCAGTTCCACTATGTATGGAGAAAAGACATTAATTTATAAAACTTAATTTCCCAAAAAAATCGCAACATTTTATAGTAAATTGTAATACCCAGTATTTATTCATTAATTCAACTCGTGAATTTAAATTAACTTAATTCTAAATTAGAATTCAACTACTACCTTATTATTAACAATTTTTAAAAGAACGAATAACGCTCAAAGAATACGCCTTTCCTTTCAATCATCGATGGAAAACTGACACGTGTAGCATGTTGTTTGAACGTTCACCCTCTTTCCCCGATTTTGTAGGAAGGGACTAATGTGGGCGGTAGCGTCCAAACATAAGATTCTGCTAACACGACTAGAACACCCACGCAAGAAAGATTCGGCAAACGCTGGCTTCATTGGGTTCTCAACTTTCACGTGGTCTTTAGGTTCCTCCCTCATTAGCTTTCTTTTGCTGCGAGGAGAATAGTATGGATTGGAGAAGGGAATGTTCAAATTTATTGTCGTTGAATCAGTGACACGTGTAATTAATTTTGATACGTGTACTGTGTACAGTTTTCATTGGAGATTTTGGAAGATAAGTCTCGTAATATCATTGTTTACACATGCAATACATTGCATCACAAGAATCAACTCCTTCAAGTGGTGAGAAGAAAATGCATTGCTTGAGCGTTACACATTCTTTAAATAAATTACTTGTTTACTATTTATTATTGTTAAAACAACCTTATTATATTCTGTAACCATGCTCCGCTAACAAGTTAATTAATTAGTACATTAGTTTATTGTCCTCCACGTGGTCATACGCAGTTCGTACTGATTTTTTGACAATAAAATTTATTATTATTTATTAACATAATTCGTAAAATGTGTACTAGACAGATCTTTTCGTGACTTTTGTCTACCACAAGAGAAATTTTACTCTTCCAAATTTGTTACTGTTTATAGTAGATACGGTGTTTCAAACAACTCTGCAATTTGCAGGTGTATACCGTGGAAATTCCAAAATGCAGTGGAAAATACCCAAAAAAAGAACACCGAACAGAGATAGTTATCGATTCTTACGGGAAAGATAAGGTATGCGTGAAATTAGGCTTTAAGTTGCTATTAGATCCATATAAATTTAGTACAATAAAAGAGTGTTTTATACAGTACTAACTGATAACCCGGCGTTGCCCGAGATGATGATCTATCTGTATTATAAGATCAAAATACTTTTCCCTACATGTTTTTAAAAACATATTTGCCCAATGTCAACTCATAACTTCCGAGTACCTACTCGTACAGGAGTTTTTCCATCGTCAACGACCAGGGGAAGATAACGACGGACTGAAACTTGAACCTGGAACCTCCTGCTCTGTTGGCAGGTGCTCTTACCGCCCACCTGGACTCCTGAAGAACGTGCGGCCAGGCGGATGTTGTATACGAGCTGGAGTAGTCGAGGCGGATAGTGCAGTGGACAGTAACAAGAGCGGGCGGTCCCGGGTTCGAGTCCCTGTCCGTTGACATATGTGCCCAATGATGATTCCCTAAAGCTCGCATCCGTATGGTTATTCCATTCCACATTTTTCTCCTGTACCTTTTTTCTTTTCTTTCTGGTTTTCGATTCCACTCGATATTTCCCTCGCGCAATATGTGACCTCACTCGTCATCACAGTTCCAACAACATCGTCGGCCTCCATCCAACTCATCAGCGGGGACTCGTTCTCACCCACTTGACAGCTAATAGCGCGGAAATCGTGTGTTGTGTGTTTTGCTATTCCATTTAGCGAATTCCATCAGAATTATGTGGATATTAGCGTCGAGCTTTGGTCATTATAATCATTATCACGAACGAGGTTACGCAAACATTTGCTGAAATGTGGAACCAAGCTCTGAAAAAAAGTAACTGTTCTCCATAAATGGATGTGTTTTCGTTTGTTCTGGAATAATTTATTGTTAAAAATAACATTACTGACGTAGAAATGCTCTTGTGGTCTCTATAAAATTGAGTTTGCTACCACTAGGAAACTAGTTTTGTGAAATTGTACGAGCGAGCATTCAAGTATCATATTTTTCTTTTATTTTCGGAACATTATATTACCCGTTCCACAGGTATATTTATACTGAGGAATTAATTTCTGAACATCAAATTGAAACACAGAATTATTGCTTGAAATATCATTTCAATTATTTTCTTCAATTAAAAAATAAAAATAGAAAAAACCCTTGTGAAGATGTGGAAAATGAAAC
Source organism: Laupala kohalensis (assembly GCA_002313205.1). Lineage (NCBI taxonomy): Eukaryota > Metazoa > Arthropoda > Insecta > Orthoptera > Trigonidiidae > Laupala > Laupala kohalensis. Next base: position 25,499 of record NNCF01132691.1, on the reverse strand, counting down.
AATTATTTTTGTGTTTATTAATTATAAAACACAAAATACACTGATGGTCATAAAACAACGCCGTAACGTCTACGTTTTGGGATGAAGATGTATTTCAATGTTGGCGTGAGGATGACCCAATGTCTCTGAAAGTCTAAACGTGACTGCAATAAACAGATTTTGAGGTATTTATTTTGATTTCAACCTAATGAAACGTACTAAACCGGTCATTTCAATGATATAACTGTTATCATTTTTCATGGTTAACTGTGATCATATGGGAAGAAATATTTATTTTCAAAAATCGACTCATTATTCTTCATTGTCGTACACAACATTATGTTAAAAAACAATCGAAGGAAAAATAAAGAAAGCATTTATATTTCTCAAAGATTTTACAAACTTGGATCGCTGGTACTATCTTGGTGAGAGGTTTTTGTACTTCCAGTTTCGCACTGAACAAAGCTTGTAGTTTCAGGGAATAAAATTTTCACATAAATAAAGTGATTAAAAAACACTCTTCGGAGAATTAATCGTATTTTCCGGCTGAGGAGGCAAATTGTGCGTTGCTAGTTCACGTGGCAGTCACCTACAAGGAAAACCACTCTGTTATCTGATTTACCCCCACCTCTTTTGTTTTTGTTTGTTTTCGCTTTTTATATTAGTAGTTTTTTTGGAAAAGTATTTGTCCGAGGAATTCGGGGAATACCTTGTCCCGTCCCGTCGCGGGGAAAAACCCCCGCTAGACATTTTTCCGAGTATGAAATTGGAAAGAAATTGGTCGAAGCAATAATTCGCATTGGTGTTTTTTTTCTGCTCTTTGACGATAGGACAAAATGGCACCAAGATATCATTTCGATAATACTATTTATGTAGCATAAAAACCCGTATGTCCATCTTAATCAGAATAAAGAATTTTCTTTCACAATTGCGGTACCTATGTTTGTGTTAAGTAGAGAAAACCATTGATTTTTTGTTTTCTGAGCTATTATGCTTTGCTTACCTACCACAAATTATTAGGAATTATTTTAAATAATTTGTACTGCTATTTTGTTGGGATAAATAATACACGAAATCGGAACAGAATAAGTTTTAATTTATTATTCTTCAATGTCGTTAATAGAATGTCATTAAAATACTGTAACATTTTCAATATTTGAAATGTCACTCGTGTTGATACTTGCCCTGGAAATTGTTGCCGATCTCACATCCGTAGAGTTCATTTTCGCATCGAAAGATATTTGGAATTGAAGCAATATGACCAAGTAGGTCGTCACCGCTCCTACTATCTGTAAAATGCCAACAGACAAAATTATATTTTCTTATAAATCACAAAGCTGGTTTACAAGAGATAATTATTAAGGTTATTATTCAGAAATAGCTTTGCGTTCTTGTTCCGAGATGTATGATTAACATTATTATTCCTCTTGTTTGAATTCAAGCAATGTTTAAATTTTTTCAACAGAGGACATATATTCAACATGAAGGTTTTTCAGATAAATTGATAACATATTCCTTAATTAATTAACTAATTATATTCCAGGATTGGTCATCAATAAAAGATTCTTTTCACAACGCCGTTTCGGCAATTTATTTTGCCTTCGTCAAGAATTGTAAATTTGTACAATTTAAAGTTGTACAAATTGTACAATTCAAGTAACATGTACTAAAATATTATTGACAAATCGGTTGGCAGCAGTGGTAGGGTTGTTTCGCCATGACTGAACTTATGAATTGTCATTTTTATTTTTGTTTTTGACCAACACCGGGAAGGTTGTAGAGATGTATTTAAAGTTCATGGCTGGTGGTAATTGCTGATGGTGTTCGCCCATATCATACATGTATGTTGTTTTGTATTATAATAAGACTTTTTGGGTATGTTTTTGTAACAGTTATTTTATAGTTAGATAGTGAGTAATAATTTATGTATTGTTTGTGTTAATAAGGTGTTTCGAAATTGTACTAGAAATAATGTAAATTGTGTATGTTCTTTGCAGTCCTGATGAAGGCAAAATAAATTGCCAAAACGTTGGCGTGGTAAAACGAATCTGTTATTGATGGCCAATCCTCGAATATATCGTTCCGTTATATAATATATATATTGGTCAAGATCAACATCATTATAGTCCTTAATTAATTTCAAATAATCAAACGTAAATAAAAATAGTTAACATATTGTTCGATTTCAATTCTAAAATTTGAGAGTTCTTATGTTAAACAATGTTTATTATACCTTTTTTCCTGAGACTGGTTCATGTACGAAAACCTCACTGGGATAAAAATAATTTCGAACTCTCACTTGAATTGGATGAAAATTTGATTCAACAAACATTATCTCGACTTAAATAATTTTATATGTCAATTTTTTTCAAATTGACTCGTGAATCTTATACTAAAATTGCGTATTTTATAATGACTTAAGAAAAAATTTATTTTCTTGAGAAATACTAAAGTATATGTTCAGAGTATTATTGTGTCAATCAGCATCATAATTATGATTAACCCGCTATACGACAGTGTTAGTTAATTATTTCTTTGTTAGCTTTCGGCAATGTGATTATGGCGACGAACCGGGAGTCGAACCCGGGACTGCTGTTTGGATCGTAGGGGAGTAGTCCACTACACCACCGGTCGCCTTCCACAACCGTACACCATTTTCACCCATATCTAACTCCGAGAGACCTGAGACACATCTCCTTACAGGAGATTATTAGAAGTTATATCATTTCCACTGAAGAAATTTTTGATATCTTTGTTGGCAGTCTTCAGTAATACCGTTTCAAAAATCTTTCTTTCTTATTCTCAAGTTTTGAAATTTTCAACTCCAATAGTTCTCTTACCGTATAGAGAAGAGAGCAATCAATGGGGAAAAATCCACACGCAGAAAAACTCACGCGACGATGCATCAATTGCAGTGAAAGTAGGTCCAACTGAAAGACAGAAAAACAAATATACAGCTTTGATTAACGAACGAAATCTACGTACCTCTCTTGAATTCACATAATACGTGAATCGTCAACAGCGAGGTGAAAATTGCGACGGACCGGGATTCGAACCCGGGAAATTCTGTGCTCTCCACTCCCAAGTCGCTACGCAACGTCCTCCCGGGCCTATTCCGGTGAATCTGGGTCACATCCGCAATTCAGGGGATAAGTGATCACTGTCAGCTCCAATGCTGGTAGCAAGAGAGGAAACAGTTTTATTCTAATGACATTTTCCATGTACTCCTCTGGACATGTAACCGTAAAAATTCATCATTACTCCGCGCGAGTTCTTCACAAATGTAGCTAAGAAATGGAACATATTTGCTGTACACTTCGGCTATGGCCGTTCTTAGTCGGATGAAACTACAGTAATTAAAAAATAATGTTTTTTTAGTGGGTACACTGTTATGCGGCGAGTTCCACATACGGGGAAGAGTCACGTTGGCTCTCCCTATGGTGCGAAACTGCATTTTCCCTACCTGCACGTATGAAGAAATGTTTAGATGTGTGAGGGCTGTAATGACCCAGGTATTGGCGAGCCCTAAAGCTCCAATTTAAAAAATAATAATTAACAATTACAAATATATCAAATAGCCTTTTCATATTCATCTATTTATTATGCAAATATTGTCTGTTCATCATCATGTAATCGAATTAACGGAACAAAAATCTATCATCTTACTATTTTTTTTATCTTTTGAAAGGACTAATTCGACGTACAACTTTTGCTCTTCACTCGAAGCGCTTTCAGACGATAACAATATATGCCTCCGTGCCTCAGGTGGTAGCTCATCACCAAGTCATTCCGGGTTCAATTCCCGGCGGGGCCAGATAAAAATTAATAGCTTTTCACGTCAATGTCCCAGTTCATATAGCTGTGACTGCTAAAAAGCAAACCCTCCTTCTTCGATCCACCCCTACTCCTAGTATCAATAACTATAACCCCTCCACGTGGGCCATGTTGTTGATGAACCCAGGTAAGAGGCCCACCTACTAACAACAACCCCTACCACCCACCTCCTACTTCCTATCGTCCCATGTAGATAAGCTTCAATAGCACTAAGCTACATTTCCCATTTACAAACACTACAATGGCTGCCATATCCACCGGATCACGTGACCTCAACGACCTCAGTCCCTCCCTTGAGAAAATATTCAGAGCGAGTCTGGTTGCTCTCAGTGCGCAGAGCGAGCGCCTATATAGACAAACGGAACAATCATCCTATTCCCCGCTCTGGTGCAACTACTCTGTCAAACGAAGCAACATCTTCGCATTCGGGGTGCACCCAGTGCACACTCAGAGCAGCGAATGGAAAACGTCGTAAG
>NNCF01132691.1:2607-21137 GCA_002313205.1 Laupala kohalensis | reverse complement strand
TATATATATATATATATATATATTGTACATATTTAATAAATATTTGAGTAAGTATGATTGATCAAATTAAACTTAAACTAATAAATACTGATTATTGAGGAGAGGTCGTGGGAAGTGATTACTCCTACACGACCAACGTTTCGGAAACTTATATTTCCTTCATCTGTGTGTAATGATTATAATAATGGGGCGTTTACTTTCCTGGACCTCTCCTCAATAATCAGTATTTATTATGATAACGGGGCCAATAGCATTGAATTAATAAACTTAATTAACAGTCACGACATTAAATACAAGAACGATTAAACTACCCACCCTACTCAATTTTGATTCTACGATACTGATTTTTGTCTCTTCAAACGAACCCGCGTGACGGTTCGTTGTACTGATAGGAATCACATTTAAATCAACGTACTTACATTTACATTGTATAATAAAATCTTCTTTTTTTCTTTCGTAGGTGAGTTGAAATAATTTACTGTCTAACGGTCCAGTACTTGGTGAGTAAATCATTTCCATCTTTAATCAAGTTGTTAAGGTTAAATAATCTCGTTGGCGAGACCGCTCGAATTGGCTTATTTTGTGAACGTGGTTTTCCAGTAATTCTTTCTAAGCAACCAATAACTTGAAACTTTATCTTACACTCTATTTTGTACAAACATCTTTTTAACAGTCATTTTAAACGAGAACCTGTAAAATAAATAATGAAAGACTTACGAGCTCTCATGGAATTTTATATTATACTGCTTGCTTCCGGAGAGTAAATTAGTTTTTTTCCTCCACGTGGTCATACGCAGTTTGTACTGTTTTTTGACAATAAATTTATTATTATTACTGTATATTAGTATAGTATATTATTCGTCTATAAAAGATGACAAGTCTGTAATAATGTTTTTAATTATTTTATATATTGCATGTTAATTGCAGTGAAGCCCGTAAAATATCCCACATGGATTTCATGTTCTAAAACAACACCACTTCCAGTACATCCCAAGTCAAGTGTGTTCTCAAACAATTTTATATTGTGCAATCTCATCAGTGCTGGTTTCCGTAAAGAATTCTGCTTCAAAAGGAAAAAGCCGTTAATTACATTTTTCTACTTGCGGGTCGTATTTCATTTCAATGTTCGTTGTTTTGTGAAACCCTCGCAAAGAATGAATTCCTCCACATTTTGATTCATTAATTTCGCACATTTGAATTGAGGAGTTACCTACGTGTGGGAGTCTTTCGTATTCTCGTATAAAAAAATGAAATATAATTCTCCACCCTATTTCATCACAAGAATTTTTAATCTACTAGATAAACGAAGACGTATCACAAATTTATATTTGTTGATCCTTTATGCGAGTTTTAAAAAATGAATGAAGATGAAAGATGAAAACGAATAGCTTTAAAGAAGTGTACCAAATATTTAATTTTAATGTCACGAGTAAAAAATATTTCTTTAATTTTCCCGTAAAAATATCGTGAACTTTAAGTGTAGTTGCAGTAATATGTTAAAGAAAATAATTGTAGCCAAAACTGGGAGTTTTAGCTATAATTATTTTCGTTGACATTAATTCCTTTGGAGGAAATATTCTTGTGGGGGATTTTAATTGTGTAAATTTATTTTCAACTGTAGTTTTTAGTTTCATTGTATGATTTAATTATCCCCACAGTGTATTCTTTTTTAACATATCTCGCGTAACTATCGTTGTATATCAACTCTCTATGAAGTATATTTTTTGCATCACTATACTCAGTTCGTTTCAGCGAGGATGTCTTGATTTCTGATTCAATATTAGCTCATTTACAATAACGGCGACGTGTAATAGTTTGACATTGTTCCTTTGTTTGCCTTACCGCGGGATCTAGACATAAAATTTAAAAGTAACACTACTTACCTCTGCTCTTATTTCAGGATATGTGACTTCAGCCATAGCTTTATTCACTATTACTAAGGATTTGTTGGCCTGCAAAGAAAAAATAATAATTGAAAAAAAATTCACCATAAAAATGTAAAATAAAATACATTTTATACACAATTTCTTGTAGAGATAATTTTCCCCGAAAATTTTTATTTAATAAGCTACTTAAATGTTTTATGAACATGTGTGTTTAAATAGTTAACTTCAATTGTTGTGACATATTCGATTCATCCTAATTGTGATAGCGGCAACCGAAAATTATTAAATCCCTGCTTAATTTCTGTTTAAAAAGCGCAGAGGCACCTTTGATAACGACCTGTTGGCTCATGTATCACAACAGAGGAACTCCACTTTGTCTTCAAGATTCCAGTTGAAAATTGCGTTCGAAACACGTTGCGCCCACTCCTTTCCGCTGGAATTGTCCAATTTACGAACAGCTTTGATCTTTAACCCCGAACGAAATCGCTATAAGACGTTCTTCTTTGGTATTTTGGACATCCAGAGGTGAGGATTCTTTCGCGTTACAAATCCAGACTTAACTGTAAACTCTATTCTACGCTGACGAATGACATTTTGATATTTCTTTGCATCTCTTTGGAGGTCCCTCCAGATCTCGTATAATTTAATGAGATTTTTACACTATTTAATTGGAATACTCACCTTTTTTCACACTTTCCTTCCAAGATAATTTCACAACACGAATATTGTAAAAAGAACACCGCGGATACCTCTGTATTTGACGAAAGACGAAAGTTTACAACCGACAAGTTGATGATTCAATTCCCCCACCAGAAATATTCCTTTTATTTGAGCTACGAATGTCCGATGACACTGTAGATATCTAAACACTTCATAAATGACAGTCTGCTAATAAAGACAGGACTAAGAACGCACGTGAAATTTACAAGCGAGCAAAGAATTGAGAGATTTCTGTGCAAGTCAGCATATGTCCGTCCTCGTCCCGCATCGTCGATCTCCTTTAGAAGATCCAATTTTAGCTAAAGGTTTTTGGAATAATAATAACATTCGATAAAAGAATCTTATAACACTTGCATGCAACTCCCAGATTCCTTGAATCAAGAAATAATGGCAGTTACTCTGAATTTAAGCTTCTGTTTGGAGCATTCTAAATTGACCTCGCCGTTTATTTTACCCAATTGACTTGAAATGTTTATCCGATTTTTTTAACTTCATTCCAACGGTAATGTAAAATTTTCAATTCAGGGTCATAACATTTCATATACTATCTATTGGGATGAAATATAAAAAAAATTAGAGGGTATGCATTCAAAAATGAAGTTGAAAAATAAGGGACACCCTATGTATACGCTACACGAGATCTCGCGGGAGCCCCACCGGTCGTATGTTCGCTTTCGAGACATCACGCGGCTGCACCACTTCATGAAAATTCTTGTAAAATGTAAAACTATTCGTCAATATATATATATTTGCATTTAACAAAGATAAAGAACACAAAATGGAACGATGATTGATTTTCTCCTTAAATTATTTTCTCAAATTTAAATATTATAACACTTGTATTTTTAATAAAATTTTATCGATAAATATATAAATTTATTGTCAAAAAACAGTACAAACTGCGTATGACCATGTGGAGGACAATAAACTAATTTACTCTCCGGAAGCAAGCAAGGGACCAATTCCGATCAAGGGACCTAAGACAGAGGCGGATTCAAAAATTTAAGCAAAAGTTCATAGATAAGATAAACAGTTAGCGGCGAGTTATAATAATAATACAATGTCAATATGTTTGTGATTTAACGCAAATATGTTTGTAAATTTACATGTACAAGTTATTATCGAACTATAGATTATTCTGAGTATAGTGTTTAAAAATCATAAGAGTTGAAAAAAAAACCCACTAAATTCACGATTTATTGTTACAATAAACACGCCCCTAGACAAAGGCTAGAGAACCTGTATAAGAAATCCACCTCTACCCGAAGGAAAAACGGAGAAAAACCCGGGCCAGGATAATTTACGTTAATTTTTTTGTACATAGGCTTATGTTGACGCGGACGTTTTTGAAGAACTCTTCGAGACAAACAATATTACCATTCATAGTTGTCAACTACCTCCAACCCTTTAGGCAGCGTAAGCCAATGTAACTCTCCTTTTTTCGGATTTCATCGACATGTATTGTTCAAAAAACAGTTCTATTTTTCTTATCACACATTTAAAAAATAAAAGTTAGCCTATGTTAATCCTGGACATCTAAACAATCTCTTTGCCAAATTTCATCACGATCAGTTCAGTGGTTTTGTTGTGATCAGGTAGTAAACATACAAACACACTTTCGCTTTACGCATTTATATATTAGTATATAGGGAGTATATATTTATATATTAGTACATATACTTCACGTTAAAGTAATGTTACGCATTTATATATTAGTATTAGCCGTCCCGACAAACGTTTTCCTGTCCAAATTTCAATACATTTGTTTGTGATACTTTTCTGAATATCTGGAAAGCTATTTGAAATGTGTAAACAATACAAAAAAGAGGGAAAAAAAGTATTTCTAAGTGATTACTGTATCTATCAACGATTGTAGCCTTGGGTATTCAATCTGAGGAGTACATTCAGAAGTACGCCAATGGGAAATTTTTCATGCGAGATTAATTCTATCGGCAGTACACCGCTGAAATGCCGGAAGTGTGTGATGTACCTGTAACATGAATTCAACCGAAAAACTGAAAAAAAAAGAAAAAAGAATCAACCAAATGTCTTTTTTATAGTCAGTTATGATCGAGCGTGAATACAAAAATCACATAGAATAAAGCACTGTCAGTTTTTCCCGAAGTTTCCAATTTTCCGGGATACTTTTCCNCAATTTTTCTTCTCTTAAAAACCTTATTCTGACTATTACAAACAATTTTTTTTAAGTGAGTCAAATCGGGCCAGCCATTCTCAAGTGATGCGCTTACTAACGAACAGCATTTAATTTTTATTTATATAGATTTACGTATCTACGTATCGTAGATAGACGTATCAGTATGAGAATCACCTCCGCTGCTCACGAGGCTGAACCGGTGGTGGCGGAAGCGAGGACAACAGCTTGTGACATATACCAGAGACAGTTGGTGGCTCGCAATCTCTCTTTCCTACATCAAAATAAGACACCAAGTTTTCATTTGTGCAATGTACTCCTATTTTAAAAAAATAATAATACTTACTCTTATTTCGTATCTTATGCGAGAGGATCATTCCATGTCATTATTAAATAAGCTGTAAAATGACACTCTACCAGATCTCAATTAGGAGAGCTTCCACAGCAATTCAAGCGTTTTGTGTAGAGGCGTTTTGTTTAAACTTTACGTTGTTTTAACTTACAAACGTGTTGAAATTTTACAACAATGCTTGGTACTTTTCTTAATCTATATGTTGGTTACCTCCGTACAAAAAAATCAAAATCTAAGATGGTGAGGTTCAGATCCTGTGTTGATTTGGCATGGAATGACCCGGGAACAACCTTGATGAAGGAATTCTTCTTTTAGTTCGTTTCCTCTGGAACTCGCCCATGTATGTCAATGCTTATTTTGGAATAAAAGTAGATCTCCCTTATTGATAGTAACTGAAATTGACTGGATGGGAAATTATTAAAATTATTTTACGATTTTAATGAATGAATATTGTATCGCCGACAAAATCCGGACAAGAGGAAACAACTTTTATTTCTGGATACCTCAAACTTAATCAAAATAATTTATCGTACTATAGATATTCTTATCCAGTGAAATCATTTGATGTAACCCATTTTGGTTTCCATTCGTAGTCTGAAATGCTAACAAACTCTACGTAATGTCTTCTTGTGGATAGTAGTCAATTCTGTTCCATGAACAGTTTATAGAGAGGTTATGTTTTGTTGTCTTGACTTTTTGGTAACTTAATGAATGGCACGCAAATGTGAAAAGTCATATAGTTTAAAAGCTGGTCTCAACTGCGTAAAGACGTCAACACATCCTATGGATCAAGCAACGAGGAATAGACTCAATGATAAAGTCGAAAAAAAATAATTAAGAACGTAGAGCGTAGTTTTATTGAGTATAACAAGAGAATCTAGGACCCTCAACGTCTTTTGAAGTATCGTAGAAGAGGTAATTATTTGTGGAATGAGCTCCCTCAAAAGAGCGAAATTTGCGATTTTTCATGTTTATTTGATCTAGTGACTCGCGTATTGATTCGAGAATGAAAATAAGCGCGTTTTAGGTCTTAATAAAATCTATAAAACGAGACATACGTTCAAACCTATTCATTAAATAAATTTATTGTCAAAAAAGCATTGAAAAACTGCGTATGACCACATGGAGGACAACAAACTAATTTACTCTCCGGAAGCAAGCAAGGGACCATCCCATCAATTCCGATCAAGGGCCCTAAGGCAGAGGCGGATTCAAAAATTTCAGCAAAAATTCCTAGATAAGATAAAAATATAGCTTCGAGTTATATAGAACATCAACAAGTTTGTAATTTAACACAAAAAATATATTTTACGTGTTCGAATTATTATCGAACTATAGATTATTGTGAGTATAGTGTTTAAAAATCATAAGAATTGAAATAACATTAAATTCACGATTGTTTCAATAAACGCGCCCCTAGACAAAAGCCTAGAGAACCTGTATGAGAAATCCGCCTCTACCCGAAGGAAAACCGGAGAAAAGACCCGGACCAGGATGGGGCTACAGAATTAATGTACACAACCGTGTCAAAGTTGAGTACACATAAAACTAAATTAATGAGTCATAAGAAACAATACAATCATGCAATAAAATAATTTTTGAAATAGTTTAAAGTTATTTTAAAAGTACTACAGCAATGGCGTGATAAAGTACAATTCTAATTTAACTTGTATTAAAATCAATAAATTCTTGTACATTGTAGAAGCACTGGTGCAGGAGGTAGCTTTTAACCGCGGATTTGAAGAGATTCAAATTATTATTTCAAGAAACTAAAAAGAAAAAAACAATGCGTTATTGCAATGATTATTATAAGGAGCAATTCTTTTTAATTTTTATGGTTATAAAACGTAGCAAACTTTGCAATGATGGAAACAGCGATGTAACAAAGCGCGCTTAAACATTAATTAGTTACTGAAATACGTTTAATTACTTACTCCGACATTTTTTATGAACAATTAATGTATACCTAAAATGGTTGAAATCTGCTGAACCAAAAGGGGAAATTATTTGGAAGACCCTATTACGTAATTGTTAAAATAATATGACTTCAGATATACATCTATTATTAATATTTATATAAATTTATTATATACATGTTAATATATAATTAAATTTATATATCCTTATTATTATGTATATATAGATTAATATATAATAAATTTATATATCCTTATTATAAATGTATTAAAATGTGGCATATTACACATATGGAAGAAAACAAAACTTATCATATTCAACAGCAACTCAATGCCTCGTAGCCTGACCGACATCTACTGTTGGCGCCAATAAAGCCAGAGGTTGTCCCAAGTCTTGAGATCTTTTGATAATTGCCGGAGTCCTTTTCGTCGCTCATCTTTGGGAGTTTTCGTTACCTGTCCGCAGAATATGTTTAGGGCACCTGAGGAGCATAATAAGTGACCGCTTAATTATGGATTGTTGATCTAGAGAATCCACGATTTCAGTTCGCAAAACGACCGGTATGAAAGCGTTTCGGTTATAGACAACTTGCAGANCCGGGATTTCAAATTACACTTGGAACAATCGTTGTTCGTCATTTTCTAAATTTTAAAACAATTCACGAATAAAGCGTAAAAATTTATCCGCATTGTTGAACAAACATACCAAAACTTACATCAACATTCAAAGAAAAATTGCTATCCAGAAATTATTTTTTTTTACCCTGTTAAAGGACCTGTCGACTGGTCTGGATTTTTTAGCTCATTCGGTCGGGTGTTGCTCGGCGTTCTTATAAAATATTCTCAATTCATATGTTAGTTTCCATATTCCTCTATTTTTGTGATACAAAGTTTTTTCACTTTCGTTTCTTCTTCAAAAATTAGATATCACAAAGAAAACGTACGAAAATACATTTTCCAGTATTTTCCATTCTTTAGTACACGCTTCTTGTATACTAATCTTCTAAGCATTTTATTCCGAGTGTGTTTGTATTTTATAGATATTTGGGCGAAGTTTTTTTTTTCAATTTTACACTATCGTATTATGTATATTCTTATTATGTCTATTGTGTTTTCCATTGCTCAGTTGCAGATTAATATATTATTATTATTGTTATTATTATTATATATACGTAATGACGAAACATTTTAGAATCCAGGTAGTAGGAACATACACTTACCACAGAAATAAACAATGTTCATAGTTTAGACCTCTGAATTATTTGGTTTTCATATCACTTTTGATTATGTACTTGAAAACAATGTTCTTTACAGCTTTTATATAGTTTTTCCTCTACAATTCGGTCACGTAGATTATACGTTCAGTGGATTGTCCGGCTCACGTAATACAATTGAACTCTGGCGGACGCATTGGTAAGTTTCATTGCCAACAATGATTAGCAGTCAATTTTTATTGTTTTCCTGCTCTTGTAATTTATCAGTGTTATTCGTACTCTGCATTTTAGTTGCAATAACCGTTAAGAAGGTTCTCCTTAAATTTCAAATAATTTTAGCGATTACTTTTCCCAATTCCCGTTTAACGGACATTTCAAATAATTCCCTTTTATTGGTATTATTAACTCGTATATTTTTGCATGCTCACTGCGCACATTCAACTTACTCGAACTCTAATGAGGCGGGATTAAAATTAAAATTTGTTCGTATATTGTAGGTGAATTCTGCAGATTAATTCAGTTACGTATTTTCCCTTACTTTACCTATTGCACAGCTGATGTTGACGTAGAGACCAGCCGTGAGAGCCAAGAACACGCAGGCGGAGAAAACCAATAATGGTAGACCGTACACTTTGTTCAACAGTTCACCCACGTCAGCAAGCTGATCCTGTTAAATTATTAATTTCACAAATTATTTTTCAACTGGAAACCGTAACACTTTATTAGCGCAATGAATAGACACAACAATTGCCGTCTTTTTAGTTGAAATATACCTTACAATCATAGTAGTTTCTAAACGCATTTGAGTAAGGGATATGTATATTAAAACACTGAAAAATTTAATATGATTGAGGAGAACTATGTAACAATAGAAAGAGATATGTGTATCAAAAGGAAAACAAATACATCGCAGCATAAAATGAAAAGAAACAATTAAGTAAGAAGTTTCCATAACAGTTTGTTGCAAACATAACAGTTTCCACAACAATTTGGTGAAACATTTTTAGTCAAGAAAAAGTTAAGACTTTTTTTTTTTCGAAAAATACTAGAGTTCAAGCAAAATACATATATTGAACAATAAATTTAGTATGGTTAGGAACACTACGATTAAAATTGAAAGGGCGTATTGCTTAGTGCAGCCCATTAAACGAATAGTGAAATCGACCGATATCCAAGATGTCACGCATCCAAGATAAGTACTCCACAGGGTCTGTATGTAAATACGGAATACCTTTATCAAATCTTGAACTGTCTTTGGCCTCTAAGATAGCATCTGCCCAGCACAACAAATCAATCACAGTGGCATTTAGAGGAAACAGGAAGACAAGGGTGGGATGGTTCATCAGAGCAATCTTGGAGGAGACACGTCTGACAACATGAGGGCAATGTAATTCCCCGTTATGTCATGCTGGAAGTCCCACGGCAACATGTGCCCGCAGCATTATAATTACTCTGTGCCATTGTGTGAACGTAGGATCGTTCTCAGCGTAATTGGTCCCTTCACGCGTACTCAGCACTTAATTCCTACGGCAAGCTAATACGAACATTTGCGTGTATTACAAGCATTTCGTCTCAAAAGCACATCACATGGCAAACTCACTCAACTATTCAACACAAGGTTGTATTTAATGTATTGTGAGAAATAAAACATTCAAAATGGCGACGAGCATGCGTGGAAATGGTGTATAGTTGTGGAAGGTGAACGGGTGGTGCAATGGTTAACGCCGCTGCGATCAGAGGAGATAATCCCGGGTTCGATTCGCGGCTCGTCGCAATTTTCATCTCACCGAAAGTTATCAAGTACATTCTCCACTTGTAGAGTACACGGAAGAAATATATGCATATTTTAATGTATTTTTACAACGATTTTTTCTAAATTGTCAATGATTGGAGTTCCTTAGAGACCGTCGTTGGGTGCAGACGTGCTTGAGCGGAGCTCTAGGTAAGAGGATTAGGCGATGGGTTGCTCTCTAGAAAGTTACCGGGCGCGAGTCGGGACCTGGGCCGCGTGCTTCAGTAATATGAGGAAACAGGGTCTGGAAGATGGAAGAAAAGAAGACACGCTAATGGCAGCGAGTGGTTTAAGTGCGGTAATAGCGATATTATAGCTATTAATCGGTAGAATCGAACAGAATCCTGGTCGTGATAGCACGACTCACAGCGAAACCACGCTGTTGATAATGTGCAGCGGCTGCGGCAGGAAGCTGAGCTCGGGGGCACAATGTGTGTGGTCAGAGGTTTCACTACAACTGTGGCAGCGTAGAAAGACAAGTTGCGGACTTAGGAAAGTGGAAATGTAATAAATACATCAAAAATAGAGAAAAATCGGACGGGGAGAAGATCCAAATGTTGGAGAAAAAATTGCAAATCGCTTCCAAGCAAATTGATGAGCTCCAACGAGAAAATGTGAAATTGAGACAACTATTGAAAGTCAGAGTTGGAACGGAAGAAGTTAATGAAGAGGGCAATTCGGAAGAGACACTCGATGAACAAATTAAGCTTAGAAACGACCAAACATTGCTTAGTACTTGGTGATTCTATAGTCAGACACGCGGGAGAGGAAGACGAAAAGATGGATGTGAAGTGTTCGGGAATTCGGATTCAGCAAATTGCGGCAAGTCATTGAAAATAGGGAATGGGGAAATCCAAAAACAGTTATAATTCACGTAAGACATCTCAACAATGATTATATTTTGGGAGAGTTGTATGACTTAACTCTTGCGGCGAAGAAAAAAATTCGAGAACTCCGATATATATCTTAGCAGTGTGCTAATGAGAAGAGGCACTCATTGGAGGTGAATTTCAAATATTTCGAAGTCATTTAAAACTGTAGTGGAAATGTTGGGCGTTAAGACTGTGGATACAAATTGTTGGTTAAGTACAAAGGACTTTGGACGCGACGGATTGCACTTAAATCGCCGTGCTGCAACCAGACCAGGCAAGTTATTTTCAAGAAATCGGGAAAGGTACGCAAGAGAATGACTAACCATATTAGAGCCGGCGGAAAATGAAGCAACGGAGGCGCTGGTGACTGGTGACGCGTCGATGGCGAAGAAGGGGCAGTGGCAAGAAGGAAGACATGCGACGGGTGATTCAAGGCTGTTGGGAGGAGGTGGAAGATGTAACGATGGATGTTCTGACAGCGCTAAGTGGAGTGGAGTAAAACGGCGCTATTACATGACAAACAACATGGGTTTCGACCGGGGTACTCGTGCGAAATCCAAATAATATCGTTATGTCAGGACATCGCAGACACGTTAGACAAGGGACAGAGCATAGATGCAGTCGTCATAGATTTTTCAAAAGTGTTTGATTTAGTACCACATAATTTATTAATTAAGAAAATATCGAATACTGGCATAGATAGAAGGGTGGGAGGGTGGATCCGTGAATTTCTACGTAATCGGAAGCAAAGGGTTAGGGTTCCGGAAATATTATCGGAAGTAGACGTCACATCAGGGGTAGCACATCGGACTTTTACTATTTGTAGCATTTATCAACAACCTGCCTGAGAAAATAAGTTCAAATATTAGATTATTCGCAGATGACTGTATAATTCACCGAACAATAAACAACCCGGAAGACAGGATAACATTGCAACGAGACATTGATGAAATCCACAAATGGGTAACTATAAATCAAATGAAAATAAATTCAGAGAAGAGTAAAGCTATATGTTTCACTCGTACCCGCTTAAAGCAAAATTGGCCCTATGAAATCAGTTTATATCCAATACCGGAAGTAAATTCATGCAAATATTTGGGTATCATGTTTAAGAATAACTTGGAGTGGTCTGATCATGTTAACAGCGTTCCACAAAGAGCTTGGAAGTCTCTAAATTTCATTAAACGAATTTTAAAGGAAGGGAGTAATCCAACAACAAAAGAGTTAGCATTCACTACCCTTGTTATGCCTCTACAGGAATATGCATCGGCAGGATGGGATTCTTATAGAAAATATCAAATATAAGAATTAGAAAAAATTCAGAAAAAAGTGATTAAATTCATAAACGTGGGTAATAATGCGAATAATTACATAAAAATGGAACCTCTCCAAATTCGTAGAAAAAGAGCGCGACTGGGATGTTTGTTCAGTTCACTTAAAAACGAAGCAGCGAGGCCGGATGTCAAAGAGCGTTTAGAAAAACCGACTAGATTGGGTAGACAAGATCACTTTTCCAAAATTCATGAAAGGAAACAAAAAAACAGACGTAGGAAAATACTCGTTCCTCAATAGATCAATTAGGGACTGGAACAATTTGCCTGCGGTTGTCGTAGGAATGCTATCGGGCTCAGCAACCTCTCTCTTAAATTCAAAAACGCTCTAAGAAAAGGGGAAGAGACATATTAAAAGGATTAGGCAAGTTCGGGAAGAATGGGTGCGTAAGTGTAGATGGGAAGCTAGAGGAGTGATAGTGGGTAGTGAAGTGAAATGAAGTGATACGAGGGAAATAAGTGATTTAGAAAAGGTGGGAAGGGAAATGTGAAGTGAAGTGCACGAAAGGTTTGGGTCATCAGTGAAATAAAATGTGCAATAAGATTTTTTTTTACCAATTATTCAGATGTTTCAGGGTAAAGTGTATTTTTTTATATTTAATACCTTAATATTGGTTGAATCATATAGTTTAATGATTTATTTAACAATTTTTTATTTCAGTGCTGTGATATGTACTTTTGTATTTTTTGTATTGTATTTTCTTATATATACTGCCACCGGGTAAGATCTACCCAATTGCAGTAAAAAAAATTAATTATTATTATTATGTACGGAAGAAAAAATCGAAATTCGAAGAAGTAGCTGGGATGTGAACTTTAATTCACCTAGAGGACCGTGTATGCCAAATTTTGAAGCCTTTTCGCCCAGATGCTGCGCAGCTGGCACTGAAAACACTTAAATATAAAACTAACATCTATATCGAATTTCGAAAAAAAAATTCAGAGTTGGTTACAAATACAAGTAAAAATTTCATCAAAATTGCTGGAAACATGACACACTTTACATAGTAAATAGTGTTGCTGCGAGATTGGTGTACCATAAATTTTCGAATACATATGGTACCAACGCTGTATACCACTTGAATAACGGTTATCACTATAATAATACCACATGGTTACCACTATAAATCCAACAAGTGAGACAAAATCTCCATGCTTCCCCATTAACTTATTGATTGTTAAATTGCGTTTCAACTTGTTTCCATGTATGAGCGATTTATATGAGATACATGTATACGCAAGTTTACGAAGGTTTTCGATTTGTATGCGCTCAGACATTTCTACCTCTAACATGTATACGCCAGCGTTCACACTTNTTCTACCTCTAACATGTATACGCCAGCGTTCACACTTCGCATTCTGTATCAGAGATTTTTTGGCGTACCGCAAGGGAAGAACACAAACTGGTATACTTATTAACTAAAGAAATAAACTAAACCAAGCTTAACGAGTTAATATAATATGCACTATTCAACACTTAAGATTACAGGCGTCAATAGCTTATGAGAGAAATGCATGGCAATAATGACGTAACCTACAAAGTGCGCANGTACTGGCCATGGGTTCCGCGCATGCGCAAATGCATTTGCGACTTGTATGCTCATACATGTATATCCTGAATGAAACTCATACAAAATGAATCACGATTTGTGTGAGGACTTGTCACGCGACATTTTAAAGAGTAACAATATGACTCTAGCTCATACAAATTGGCATGTTTCTCAAACAAATCTACATATATACACGTGTAAACGTACCCTTAAGGTGGCAAATGGCCTCCCACTTTTACAAGAATCCTAGTACAGTTTTTGAAGACTGATCTCAAAATGTGGGTCGGAGTGAACAGATGATAAGAGTTCCCTGACCTGGAATCGTGCCAACTGTCTCACGCGGAGAACGGCATTTTGTCCGTGTAAAGCGGATGGGTCTTTGGAAGCAACAACTGTAGCTCGCAGCAGATAGTTGACGCGTGTCAAATACACGCGAATCATCATCGCGAAAGCGGTGAACTGCGAGGCCACCAGCATCACCTTCAATTCATCCACGGCAACGATAGCCCAAGCGTCTAAGGGACCCTGGAAACAACATGCAAAAGTTGATTTGAAATTGAAAGGAAGAAGAATTAAGAATTGAAACGTTTTCGACTTCAAGTAAATCATGAACCATTTGTTATGCCAAAATATACACTGTTCGTTAAAGGTTGTAAATCTTGAGTTATTTATTACGCCTTGGAATGTTTTATATTATTATCAGTAGTAAAAGATTATGTCATTTTGTCATTATTTATTGATGCAAAAGGCCTTAATTTTAAAATGTTTCAATTTTTTATTTTGTAAAAATATTTATAGCACTGAAGATGACCGCCATACGGCCGAAACGGCCTTTTGCATCAATAAATAATGACAGAATGACAAAATCTTTTACGACTTATAATGAACATCAATCTGTCAACACGAGACCAATCCCGCCAATGTTTTATATTATTTTACATAAGGGTTGGTTAGTTTAAATCACCTTCATTTAATTAAAACACATGGTTTAAACCAGTAGATTTTTTAAAATCCTCATGGTGTTAATCCTCATCCTCTTTTTTTAATTTTTGCAACTTCCTAATGCTTTTACTACAAAAACTATGAATTAAACTTAAGACACTTTATAAACTGAATAGCAAGAATTTATTGGTTATAGATCTATTACGTTAGNGAACAAACACATTATTATTATTATTTTTATTATTATTATTTCTGATCATGAATTTAACTTTTGTTTCTCTTTTCATTACCATGCTGAATGTACATTGTGTCTAAATAATTTGTTTTTTGTTAAGACTGGAGGACACCTTCACCCACAGGTGCTGTATCACGTATTCATTTCCACTTTTAGTATACGTTTACTAACTATTAAAATAACATTTCAAAGAAAAATTTTTTCGTTTCCATTAAAAAATATATATTCGAAATATGTGGAAGCATATAATTATTACATTAATTACCACAATTTTATCAAGTATTCCCTGGGTATTATTTTATTCCGTTAAAATGTTTTGTTATATACGTTATCTGAAGATGCTTTAAAAATTGATTCGTAGAGAAAAAACAAAGTCTCCTGTATTGGTATCTTAATTTATAGCGGAAGTCAGGAAGCTTTGAGAAATATTTCACTCTATTTTAAGAAGTATTAAGTGCAAAATGGTCTTATGTTGTAATAAATCAGGATACAGGGACTCGATGAAATCATCTTTTAACGTTGTTGACAAAGACGTCAATACCGTACATCTTCCTACAGTTTTTTTAAAGATATTTTCTCTCGAATGTAATCATAAACTCAACGGTGTAATTTGAGCATTATATTTGTACTTGAGAGACATGGAAATAAATAAGGAACAATTTTATCATTTTTATCATTTTCTGAAAATTTTAACAGTAACTGTTGCTTAAGTATCCAAGACATCACGTTATCATATTTTGCATTAAAAACTAGCACAGAACTTTCTTCTGTTAATTTCGTGAATAAAAAGGTATCCAATGCTGACTAGCTCTAGACAAATGGTTTTTAAATAATGAATTTCTTAAAGAAAGATTTCCTATTTTTTCTGATTCATAACAGCTAAAATATTTGATAATTGAATTTTACATTCCGCTCCCTCGCTAGCGTAACTGCCCAATGCTTAAGAGCTGCGCAGAGATTGCTGAGCCCTTAATTTTAGTACTGAATTTATTTTGAAAATGGTCAAAAAATTGTGAAATGAAGTTTTCATCTATATTTCGTTCTAGATTTTGGACAGAAATTATCCATAGTAGATTTTCTATTTAACGCGTACATGTATACAGCAGGTAGGGGTGATTTATTTTTCACTTCCTCCAACCCAACTATTACTAAAAATATGGTATCTATAGTGAAGCATTATACTTTTCCAATACGATCTGCAATAATGTTACAGTAAAATTATGGAACAGCAAGGACCCGTTCCACAAAAGTACAAGTTTGTACTTATAATAGCAAGCAAGTTTGTACTTATAGTTCCATAAAGATTTCGCCAACTTGTCAGTTACAAGTACTTGTCGGTAACGATTGGAGTATCTTCACACTTGTCAGTAATAAGTATTTGCAGACAGTTCAGTTTTTCTCGATGGCTGTACGTAATGGTAAATTTGGTGTTTTTAAAACATTTATTAGTATAGTTTATTGGAGATGTAGCACAGAAAGTGATAGTTTCTTTTACGTATTTATAAAAGTATTTATATTTTATCAACAATAACTTTCCAAACCGCATAATAATAAATAAGCTAAAATAATGACAAATGATCAAATTAAAATGGATAGTAAAATAAATACGGTTCTTTTCTCATTACACGCCCCGCTTTATTTCCATTATACGTTCATTCTAAAACGTTTGTCAAATTCGTTCTTTCTCCTCTGAACGTTTTCCTATATAGTTGTATACGAATGAATATTTCATCTCCATTTTCCGAGGAAACACTTCATCACCGCATTGTAATAAAATAACGCTTGTAACTGAATTAATCTACGTTTATGACAAGAAATACTTGATGGGTAACAAGTTTATCAGCTACAATTGTTATTAACCTAATAATGTTAGTGAGTTACAAGTAATTCACTTGTAAAATTATTAGAATTCACTTGTAATTCTTTGTGTACCTTCAGTGTACCTTTGTGAAATGCTAATAACTGGATATTTTTAAAAACTTGTGAAAATTTACTTGTGTCTTACAAACTTGTACATTTGTGAAACGGGTCCCTGGTCTTATGACCTAGCCATGACCTAGACAGGTGGCGAAGATACGTAACTTTCGCTCAGATGAAAATAGTGACGAACCGGGATTCGAACCCGGGACGCCTGCATTGATCGCAGGAGTGTTAACCACCACACCACTATTCACCTTCCACAACTGTGCGCCATTTCCACCCAGAGATCTCTTGTATGGGGATGTGTCTCAGGTCTTCCGGGGTTTAGGTTTGGGTGGAAATGGTGTACAGTTGTGGAAGGCGAACGGGTGATGTAGTGGTTAACACCCCTCCGATCAAAGCAAGGGTCCCGGGTGCTATTCTTGGCTCGTCGTCATTATCAACTGAACAAAAGTTATCTTCGCAAATTCTTTGTTTCAATAAACTGGTGACGCATAACCATTGCACATACTTTCTCATATACGTTTCTCCATCTGCAGCAAAAGTGACAAAAAATATCGTAAGAGGGTTATGTAAATATAATTTCATCATGGACAGAAATTGATGTATTTTCGTGTCTGCTGTGCGTTTGCTGACCTCCTATGAAATTTATCATTATCGTATCTTTCATTTCCGTTTACGAAATGTGTATTCTACGTCTGCTTGGTCCATTTACACTGCTAAATATTATTCGAGCTTATGAAACAGTAAACTAATGTGTAAGTGGAGCAGACAGAAATTATTTTACTGCGTCTATATCAAAGTTTCAAGCGAAATACCGCTAATGCCGATATAATGTATACTAACCTTACATACAGAAAATTTAAGCAAAGTCGGTGGAGCCTTTTTTGAATATTTCTCAAAACAAAGAGTTCTTTGTTCTTGATGTGAAGTACATTTTGTTTCAAAGCAAAAAAAGATACGAAATACGAAATGCGAATGAAATTGATTCATTCATTTACTCAGAATCGCTTCACACAGACGGACGGAAGGACGTTGTGCCAAAACCCAATTTTTCTCAATCAGGGATAACCTAAACGGATGTTTTCGGCGAAATCTCGGTTTCGATTTCTTTCGCAATTACAAAAAATTTCTATTGTACTACGTGTATCAGAAAGTAATAAACTATCGTCAGAGATCCGAAAGAAATGCACCCGATGCGAGTGATAGTACAACACGACAAGAGCGAGCGTCTAACCTCGTCGCGTAGCAACTGTAGGGCCGCGGTGGCTGCTTGCACTGCCACGATGCCAATCAACTGCAGACGGATGACTGTCGAGAGCACTCCGGTGAAAGGGGATGCCCGCGCAGCTGTCAGCTCCAAGGCCATCACCTGCGCAGACGTACTAAAGGGATATAAAATGCTTGTGCTAGACAAAAATAAAATGTTGGTGAACGAAGGATCCATTTTAGGTTTGAAATCTTGATGGACGAGCATAATCATTCTATATTTGTGGAACGGCATTTTTTTTTAAATTATTACATGTCTTTTAGCGAGGTTTGGGCCATTTAACCCGCTCTTCCACCTAACCGTGACTAGGGCGAGGGAATTGGGAAGAAGAGATGTTGGGTTACCGGGGAGCGTATGGTACCGAAACCGACATTTGTC
>NNCF01132690.1:19593-37334 GCA_002313205.1 Laupala kohalensis | reverse complement strand
TTTTCTCCAGCTTTTCTTCGGGGAGAGGCGGAACTTTTTTTACAGTTTCTGTAGGCTCTTGACTAGGGGCAGCGCCGATTGAAACAATAAATCTTGAATTTAGTGTTATTTTTATCCGTAAGTGAGAAATATATTTTTGTGTTAAATTACAAGTTTGTTGATATTCTATTAATATTATAACAAATATTTTTTAATATCTAAGAGTTTGCTTCCGGGGAGTAAATTAGTTTGACCTCCACGTGGTCATACGCAGTTTATACTACTTTTTTGACAATAAATTTATATATACATTATTTTGTAAACCATTGATGTGCACAATGGCAACGCATCCTTCACTTCATCATTTCAATTCTCTCAAAGTGCAGAATTTGGCAATGGTATCTCTAAGGACAACTTCTATCGGAAGAAAAAGTGTATCTTTTGTTCTTAGCTCATTGCCACAGACAATGCTAAAATGACTGCTACAATATGTCACAAATTTCTTCTTAACCGATCAATGTTGTGAGTGGGTTCTATTACATTGTTTCCGATTGGTTCCGAGGTCAAACATGTTTCGTTCTCTTAGCTTTAGTTTGAATTGTCATATTCTAGTAAAGTCTTTTCATTTTATGTCTTTGCGATATTCAGCATTGTTCTTTTTTTTGGGGGGGGGGGGGGGGGGGGGGCTTTAGGGCTCGTCAACGGCAAGGTCATCAGAGCCCTTGCAAGTGTTGTGTTTCTTCTCCTGTTATTTTGCAACATGTCCTTTATAACTCTACTAGCAGAACTATCCGGCGTTGACAGGAATTTGAAAGAAAATTAAAACAATAATTATTGGACATTCAAAATTTAAAAACAATTCACAAATAAAACAAAAATAAAAAGTAAAAATAAAAAACTTTACATTAACATCCAAAGGAAAATTGGTACTGAAAATTAATATAACTTGCATAACAGTGGGTATTGAAACGTCTGTTTACGGGTCTGGAGGCTAATGGGCGGCGCAATCGGTTTAGCGCATGAGCACGTAGAGCTCAAGGTCCCGAGTTATTTCAGAGTCTAGACAGAACATGAATATATGCGTTATCATATTTTAAATCTGAGAAAGAAGAATACTTTCATTGAAACTGAAAAGAAACATAATCTGTTTGAAATGTTACGCAATAAAATTTGCAACATTAGAAATATGTTAAAACCAAATTCGGGCTAAAAGCTACCACCTCACCTTAGTGGGATGGCGTTAGGAAGGGACTTTTGCGACACAACAGCCCTGTGCAGACCATGACATCTTAATTTTGTACAGAATGAAGTCCATTTTAATTGATTAATTATTGATTGTTTTTTCGTCATTTGTCTTGGTGGAACAAAGGAGAAGATGAAGAAAGAAGAAAGTACTAATGAAAAACGATAGAGCCCTGAAATGACTTTCTTGAGTGTAGGGGGTGAATAATGTGGTAAATAAATAAGTTCCAATGGGATTTACAATGTGAAAGAAAGTATTATTTTAATTGAATCGTCTTAATATACACTGGTTTATACGAGACGAAGCAAACCACTTCTTCCTTCTACTTGGAAAGAGTTTTTGGTGTTTCGAGTTCAACTAGTCAATATAAGGAACTCCAGAATCATGGTCGGCCCTCCATGGGGAGTATTCTTGGAGTGAGTTAGACATTAGTTTTCGCGTTGGTGTCAACGTCGTGCAATGCTGGTTTTCGGTTTTTTTTCAATAATATACACATAATAAAAAAGTTATTAAAATTGTCGGCAATTGAAAACGCTAAAAAGATCAAGATTAAATATTTAGTTTCAATCTATAATTCAGGTGGGAGGAATGCCTATGGCCCGTCAAATAGTTCGAAAAAGTAAATCACAAAATGAATTCTCGTAGTGGAAATACCAAGGACACTAGCCTCTGTGATGAAGTATACGAAATTGAACTCCGATAAAGCGTGTATGAGGGATGATTTTTATTATTCTAATAAATCTACAGCACCGGAATGAGATCTTAAAGACTTTAATAATCCAAACTATTTTCAGATGTCCTTTCTAATGTCAAATTTACAATGACAATTTATCTCTCGATTAAATGGTATTAAGAATGGTAACGAAAAATTGATGGGGGCTGATCATTCTGGAAATTTACTGGTTCTTGAAATGAAATTTTCGATTCTCTGAAATATGGAATCTATTTCGCATGCATTAAAGCTTTTGATTTCACCAAAATGTAGCGTTTTGCAATTCAAATTCTATTGTGTAATTTAGGGTGGTTTGCGGAAGCATAATATATAATTGTTCGAATACGAGATGTTAATTGAAATGATTATCTGCACAGTGACATAGAATTACGCTTGGTTTTCAGTTATTTTATTAGAATTATCTGACCTCAGCTTTCAAAAGTATCTTGAGTAGGAATCTGTTTCAATTAACACAATTTTTGACATCAATAAAACAAAATTAATAAGCATACAGAACTTGGTAATTGTGGAGCTTTAGCAACATTATCAAAGCATGATAAATTAAAAGGCAATGAGAAACATAGAAACGCCTTTTAATTTATCAAGCATACAGAAATTTCTTAAAGTTAAATGTCGTAGGCTTCAGAGGCGAACGGGGAGACGCAGTTAGTAGCGCATCAGGGTCATAAGCTGAAAGTTCCTAGTTCGAATCTCGATCCCTTCTCCCATTTTCATTCCACAGAACACATGTAAAATAAATAAGGTAAAAATATATTTATAGCAAAATAATTTACCATAAATCTAACTTTTACTATAAACTGAAGATATTTCATAGCCCCACTAAGCTCGCTGGTGGATTTCATCTGAGACCCTTCGTGTCTTGCCCCAGTCAGGTTCCTAGGGAGTAGATGTGCGGACGTAGATAGCGATGTCTCGTTGTTACACTTTACAATGCTTCACTTGCTCAAAGTTAATTTGTGATTTAATTGCAAGATAATTTCACTACGATCAAACTCTTAGTTTTTACATACCTTTTATCATCGTAATATATTTATTTTGTTTTTCCGAATTTGTAAACATTTTAACAAAATTTAGAGAAGTTTCAAATTTAATGAAATATATTTGTAGTATTCCCTGGTTTAATTGATATTTTGGCGATGCAAGGGGCAAGTTTAAAGATAACCTTAAATAAATGGGTTTTCTTATAGAAAATCAGTAATGACATTTTTTTTTCTCTTGTTGCATATTGTGTAATTTCCTTCATGCATGTTACTATGATTTGCCTACAAAACGTTTTTGTAAAAGTAGTTAAGTACCACCATTCATACAATTAGAGTTCTACCTCAAGAATTTTATCCATTCTTAAATACTGTCCCTGATGTTTTACCCTAATTTTATTAGATATTAAACAAGATAAAGCAGCAGCATCTATGGATAAACGCGTTCATCATAAAAACAGAATTTTATTTTATGTTCACATTTCAAAAGTTGGAAAGTATGTCATATAGCAAAAACATTAATGATATTAACCGCTTTGTTGGTTTTTAATACAGTACGTCACCAGGAGCTAACAGGTAAAAACGTATTACATATTTAAAAAAAAATTATTTGAAATTTTCGCCGGATTATTTTAGTTTCATTTATGTGATACTTTGTCGTAACACGCAGAACGAATTCTACATTCAATTGCAACATTCGAATCAAAATATCGTCTCGGTAAATGGGTGTTAAGTGGAATGGTGGCAGAAAATCTGTTACCCATGTGTCGCGGTTAGCAAAATGGTTGGGGGTCTACACTGCTGGAATGATCGGTTTTTAATTCATTTACCTATTTGCATTCTGCAAAATTTCAAGCGAAAATTTGCATGTCGTTTTTCTTCATTTACATGAATGATATGTAACTAACAGTTGCAATTGCGCTTGCAATTTACAGTATGAAAGAAAATCTGGCTGAATGATAGATTTTTATAATAATATGGTAGTGATGATTTTAATTTTTCCAATCTATTCATCAAAAGCGTTTTAAATTCTTTACGAATTCAAATCGTAATTCACATAGTTGGAGATTTAAATTTTTTTTTGCTGTTTACAAAATCCAGATTTAATTAATCGTTTAAGACAACGCATAACCATCAAAACATCACAGAATATATTACCTTAATGATACCGCCGCAGTTACTTCACCCATCAACGATTCCGCCGATTGTGGTTTCTTACATCCTTTAATTGCCTGTATGAATAGGAAATATTAAACTGTAGAATATTTATGAATATATTTAACGAAACACAGTAAATATTTTCCTCGGAGTTTCGATATTTCTGAAACACGTTATAATAATTTGAAATATTGCTACAAAAGTAATTTTCTATTGCAATATGTGGCGTCTTGTAAAACAATCGTGTAATTTGCATTTGACTCAAAGTCAAACTGTTCCACAACAGGTCCCGAAGGTGTCCAAAGGGTTCACGCATGCGTAGTGCTGTAGAATTACTAGGCCTCCACATCTTGCTCCTGCCAGTTTGAC
Source organism: Laupala kohalensis (assembly GCA_002313205.1). NCBI lineage: Eukaryota > Metazoa > Arthropoda > Insecta > Orthoptera > Trigonidiidae > Laupala > Laupala kohalensis. The sequence goes on along the minus strand of NNCF01132690.1, from coordinate 32,875 downwards.
CCCAGGTTGGACCCGTTATTCATTTTACAGTAGGCTGAGTAGGCCTGGAAGTCAGTCTGGATGATGAAAATTCTCACCCCACCAGGGTTCGAACCCGGGTATCGAGACAGCAACCCACTGCTCTACCCACCGAGACACGCTGATTCCACACTATCTTTATTTCCATTAATTTTGTCGAAAAGATTTTTGACGAAAAAAATTCTGTGAAATTGTCGTCCACAGGAAAAATCGCAGGTTTCGCCACTTGATATTTTGGAAAAATAGTGTAATCTAGAATTGTAAAATTTGTTTCAGTATACTGTAATACAAGCGCGCAAACAGAATTGCTTTTTACTGAAGCCATTTGAAGCACCAGCCATTTCATTAATTTTGTCGCCTCAACGGCGAATTCAGTAAAATACCTCGTAGTACGATGCTCTCTAATTACTTAACGCCTTACCTTCGTCATGAGATACTATAATTTCAAAAATATATGCTAAAATTTTGCGCAGGAATGAATCAAAGTTAGTTTTCACATGACAGGAGAATTAATTTAGTGTTATGAACTTAAGCGACCTTTTTCAGACTTAAAATATACTTCATTCACAACTTTTTTTCACTGGTTTGCGTCTTCTTCAGGTGATATATAAACAGTACATTATCCTAGTAACTGTTCATAAATGGAATTATATAATATTTAACAACAGAAAAAAAATACTAAAAAGAAAATAAACAGGAACCGTACTCAAAATTATCGTAATACTGATAAATAAATACCCTATCGTTTCTCTGTGTCCCGGCGTAAAAGTTTATTGTTGTGTTTGTGTGTATACTTTCGGACATGTAGCTTTTATTATAATTACTTTCCCTTCCTAATGTCTGGGTATTTTCCCAATTCACCGAATCGTCCTCGTCCAAGCAGTGATTAGTTAAAGCATTGGAATTTGCTTCATTGAAGAATCACCCAATAATTTATAAATATAAATGACGGACGTAAACAGCACAATTATTTTACAACGTCACATAAAATAATCTCTCGTGTAAATATGTAAATTAAAAAAACATATTCCAAAATCCTTCGTAATCTAAAATTTTTTATTGAAAATTATAACGCTTTCCAAAGACATAAACTGCAAACGGAAACCTCCTTCAACTTCGAAATGTGTTTTATATCCTTTCATTATGAGTCATTATGAGTACTCTTGTCTGTGAAATGGGAAACTCATTTGGGCGTTACACTCTAAACAGCGGTCGTCGTGTCGGCACCGGGGTCACTGGTTCAGAAACGATTGGGTTATGCAAAGTGGAAGAAATTTAAAACTCACATCCTAGCTAGGGAAGGAAATAACAATTTCAACATTATGTCAAACTTTGAATTAGAAAATAATGAGTTTTGTCTAACTCATCGTGGCAACTTTCCGTACACATTCGATCGATCGGGCGAACATTGGGTGGGGTTTGACAAGGTGTTCCCCGCCGAATAGAACTAATGGGTAATATTTATTTATTTATTTATTTATTTATTTATTTATTTATTTATTTATTTATTTATTTATTTATTTATTTATTTATTTATTTATTTATTTATTTATTTATTTATTTATTTATTTATTTATTTATTTATTTATTTATTTATTTATTTATTTATTTATTTATTTATTTATTTATTTATTTATTTATTTATTTATTTATTTATTTATTTATTTATTTATTTATTTATTTATTTATTTATTTATTTATTTATTTATTTATTTATTTATTTATTTATTTATTTATTTATTTATTTATTTATTTATTTATTTATTTATTTATTTATTTATTTATTTATTTATTTATTTATTTATTTATTTATTTATTTATTTATTTATTTATTTATTTATTTATTTATTTATTTATTTATTTATTTATTTATTTATTTATTTATTTATTTATTTATTTATTTATTTATTTATTTATTTATTTATTTATTTATTTATTTATTTATTTNGATGAAAAAGTTGATTTAAAATGATGTCTTGGGTCGGAAAAAAAGTTTCGCGGTTCGTCAGTTAGACAAAACGCTGCTGCTTTCGTGTATTCACGAGCCGCGAGGATAAATACCCTGAATCGTCACATACATTAATACGCAATCGACGAAGCTGATAGCACGAATAAAAATGTTTTGATGGCTTCCTTTTGTTTTCTTTTTTTCTTTCCGACATATCAGAATTTAGAAATTACGTCAAGAAAAATAGTAAGGGTAACGCGCTCGCCTTCTACCTCTGGGGTCGCCGGTTCACACCCGGTCCGATCCAAGTAGAACGGAGCGGTGTTCGCGGTGGCAGGTTTTCTCGGGGTTCTCCCGTTTCCCCTGCCTATCATTCTATCACAACATTCACTCATAATCATTCACCCCATTTCATTCACCGCTTCACGGGAGGTGCGGCAGGAAGGGCATCCGGCATCCGAGTATTCCCCAGCCAAATACAGAAACCGAAGCATCGTATATCCATCCCCATTCGCCGGTCCCGCGTTAAGTGAAGGAAGGTTTAAGTGAAGGAGTCAAGAAAAATAGTACTTTACTCATTTATTTCTAAAGGATTTTACTTGACCACTTGAGTCCGAATAATTGACTTGTCTATGCTGGTATGCATAGCACATGGCAACCAAGGACTCATTTAGTGGGCTCTCAGCTCAGCGTCTTTTTGTTCTATATGTAAATAAAACCCATTTTGATTTGATACTAAACTGGTGTAAACAATATATATGTATGGAATTGAATTTTGTGATGCTCCATTGAGCATTATTTATTTGCAACTGCTGTAATATGTTTACATTGGTTATGCGAAAAATGAAACCAAGTAAAAGTTGCCCACAAGTAGTATATGGGAAAGAGCTGTATCTGTCGTATTATCCTGGTAAAAAATTAAGTTTTGCTTAAAAAAATTAAACATTCGTATGATTGTGCAAAATGCTAGTCTCATTCAATTAATCTGGTTCTTATTTAATCTGACGCTGATAGCATGTCATCACTCCGTACCTTTGACGACGTTCTCTGTGACTTCCACCTGGAAGGATCTAGTGACCCCGTTTCCACTGAGTGCCCTCTGGTCGTGAGAAACACGTTGTCGTCGCTCACCTCACTGAACTCCTGTCAAGGTGGGGTTCGTTTACCCCCACCCCCGCAACCCCACTACGCACAGGACGACACCCATCCACATGTATTCGGGAGAACGAGGAAGATTGTAACCCAAAACGATCTTTTGCTTTCGAAATGAATCCGTTCACCGAGATAATCTATGAGTCAAGGAACAGTCTTTAAGAGGAGGATAGGAATGTGTCCGGATCATTTAGTCCGAGCAAAAAACCAACAAACGAAAAAGTATGCGATTGAGATTGAGACTTATTTTTTAGATATAGGTAGACACATGCTATCGCAGACTTTTCTGTTAAACTCTTTGAGGCAAACAATGTTGCCATTCATAGTTGTCACCTATCTGTAACTGTTTGGGCAGCTTATGCAAATATAACGGTGTTTTTCCGAATTTATCGCCATTTATTGTTAAAAACAATTTCCATCTTTCTTATCACACATTTTAAAAATAAAGACCTATATTCATCATGGACATTTAAACTATCTCCTTCGCAAATGTTATCGCGATCGGTTCATACAGACTCTTCCGCGTTACGCATTTTGGTCAGAGTGAGCATCAAATAACTCGCAGAGAATTCCCCACGAACAGTGTTTATAGCAGTATGTTCAGGCGTGTAAATTGTCAGGACAGTCGAGGAGTCAAGTTAACCTCACGAGTCAAGTAGCTAATTTTAATATAATTTTTAAACGTTGTTATATCGTGAAGGAAAAATGGGAAACACACAATACACCTTTGAATGTTTGAAAGCTACTTAATTTGTTTCCTTTACTCTGTCCGGTTTCGCCAAAAAACGAAACTTTTCTGGCACATTTGCATTTTAATTTTTATAAGTATGATAGTTGAACAAAAATCAATACTTTCGCGTGCAAGCAAGACAGTAGATACTGAGTAAACAAGTATTAGAATTCAGTTAAGTGAATTCTCTGAATTCCCTTCAAAACGAAATTTCAGTTTGTTCTATTGGACAATTCTTTGTAAAACAAATGCATAAAATTAATATTTCTCGATCAAATGTATTCAGGTAGAATACATAAGCTGCAATGAAACAATTCTGGTTATTATAGAACCATCGCATGGAAATTAATACTATTAAAAATGTAACTAAATTTTTATCAGTTCACATCAATATTAGTATTCTAAACCTCGTTTCAGCGTATGCATTTTAGCAGGTCCATTAAAAACCTGCGCTTTGGACGAAGAAAATTTTGAATGGTAGCATTTGTCGTGAACACGAAGTGGCTCGTTGCGCAGAAACTGGGTCATGAGGCCGGGTGACAGTGTTGAGACAGCAGATCAAAACACGTTTAAAGAGACGGCTCGCAGACGCAAAGGGAGATGTGGAGTAGAACGCAACCCGAGCATCCGGATTTGACCCCCACAGGGGACGCCGGTGTTCTACCTCGTCACTCCCAGCTCTTCCACATCTCAGTAGACCCCCATAGGGGACACTGCAGTTCCTTAACTATTACGGCCACTACTGGGTTCAACCCTCGTCTCCGTCACTCTCTCTCTCTCTCTCTGCCACCTGGAACCGACAAAGGTTGCCGTCATGTGTGAGTAAACATTAAAAGGGTTTTCATTTCAGACTGAGTATCACTGGGTTCACCCCTATCTACCCCTCCTCTCCACGTAGGAAACCCCCTCCCTTAATGAGCTCTCTCTCGTCAGCCAGACGTTCTCCGCTTCTGAAGGTCACGCTCGGGTTCCCTCGCTCGGCCAATTAGTTAGACAGGGACCTGCAAACGTGACACATTCATATGCGCTCACTGTGGTCGCTCGCACATTCCACTGAGCTGCATACATAAGTGTAGGGGATCATTTCAGCAATATTCGACTCTTCACAGCAATATTCATAGAATTAAACTCTTGGTGGAATAAGGCACTGAGAAAACTCGAGCAAAGATATACACTAATTGTGAATCAACTTTGATATTTCATATTCACTTCAATCGATCTGGGTCACCCAAATAACACATTTCTACGTTCGTTTGAACGATTCAACAAAATTGATGATAATACGGAATAATATAATTTTGATAATAATACAAAATATTGTAGTATTTACTTTAAGATGTTTTGTTATGTTTCGCTAGTATAATTACAAATAAAATCTCATAACAAACACTGGTCGACAAAAATATTATATTGAATTTTAAATGCCTTGAAGAACAAACTCTAATTATTTCAGTCTCGAAGAACAAGTAGCTCCATGATCTATTCTCCGATTCCACAAAAAGAAACAAGTTCAGATAAAGGATTTATTTCTTAGAAGAATTACGTTTTCTCGAATTGGGAAGTTCTTCGTATAATTACAAATTTTCTCGTTCTTTTAAAAGCACAAGTGTCGCCTCTCAGGATTGACATATTCCCGTACTGTATTTTGTTCAGTCAAGAACAATTTACCGCAGAGGTGTTATTTAGTACCAATTTCTTAACATACTCCACTAACGTATTAACACACAACACGTTGCGTTGTTTTCTATATTTATTATTTATACTATCTCCTCTGGATCCAACATTGTCATTCCTGGGGCTTTACTTATTCAGGTTTACTCTTATAATGTCTCAATTTCTTCACAAGCGTGCCTGTGTCACCTCTAGCCAAAAACTATAATGGTCCAAATTACCCACCTCATATAATCTCATTGCTCTTTTCAAATATTAAATTTTAGTGCAATATGTATCGAAAATGTCAATTTTTTTTCTCCTCCCCAACTGCGCACAATTATTTTCAAATGTTACTGTATCCTAGGTTTTTCTAAAGAAATTGTTCTCGTTCATGCCAGAATAGAGGCAAGTCCCACAATTAGTGATGAATTGTCTCAGTATCCTTCCTTCATTTACACATATCGTTGTTCCGTGGCCGTTCTTTAAAAATATACATCTTCACTTCTATGTCGTCATCTCTAGAGATTTTTATCTGTCTGAAAGTTTTTTTAAGATCGAAATCCACTTGTGGTAGAAACTCATACGTCACCCTCGTTTTTACTTCGTCTTTCTCAGAACCCCTAAAGAAGCAGCCCGGGGTGAGATAGCTCCGATGCTCGATGTGCTTATTGAACTACTCCTCGGTGACCTCTACATTTAGGGGGTAGTTCTTCTCGATGCTCACACACTGCTACAGTTACGGAATGTGGACTGATAATGTGTTGTGAATAGCTGCTTACTACGACAATTGACATGTTGACTTCCACGCGTAAAATCATCAAGATCGTTCGTATTGAGTAACATATCCAAAATTCTTATAACCTATGAATAACTGATTCACACAGAATGTAAAACAAATAGAAAGGACACGAACCTGTCTCGTAATATTTCTTGATTTTTTGCTATGTTGTATTGTGCATTCACATTGGGATAATATTTGGATTCATTTTTGAATAAATTAAATTTTTATCCATTTATTTTGGAATAATAAATGGATAAAAGTACGTATTATTAAATAATTTCTTTTATAAATGTTCAATCCGCCACTGCCGTTGGGCCCTTGATCGGAATTGATGGGATGGTCCCTTGCTTGTTTCCAGAGAGTATCTTTGTTTATTATATCCCATGTGGTCATACGCAGTTTGCAACTGCTTTGTCAATAAAGTTTATTTATTTCATTGTACAAGTTAAAAATTCAGGAAAATGTGCAAAAGTCTTTTAATTCTTGGAATTTTACTTGTGATCTAATACATCACCAAATTTTAGGAATTGCTTTGATTTCTTCGATCACTTCGAAAAGTGAATTCTTTAGGTATTTAGGACTGCGAAAAATGTGATCTCCATGAGAGAAAGTAAAACATCTCTTCCTAAACAACCGATATCGAATCCGTTTCCTCGGGTTGTGTTTACAGCCCGAGTGCCGTCTATCGAAAGTACCAAAGCGACGGATAAGCGGGGCTGGAGTGGGAGGAAGAGAGTGGGGGAATTCCAAGAACGGTTGACTGTGCAGAAGCATCCACAGTGGCGTCTCGGAAGTCGTGAATCCGGAACTGAGCTGCCGGAAGATGCGCCTCCACTGCCAACTCCTTCCGGTGCTCCCAACATCCGCCGTGGGGATATCGGACGCGCCGCCCCGCCGCTGTCCTGCCATCGTTCCACCACCAAGGCGTGACAAGGCGTCTTTGCGATCCTTGGGACAGGGATGGCCATGTTATCTGGTATTGAATGGCTGACTCATTTTCTCTTTTCTTTTGTTCTCATTTTCCGCTCAAGACAAAGATAAAAAAAAACTTACAGGGAAGAATGCATTTGCGGGAAAGGAAAAAGAAGACAAATCACGTGTTATGGGATCTCTATTATATGGAAAGACGAGACTTAATTTGGAGACTACAGATATGAAGTAATATTACAAAAGGAGGGGAAAGTATGGTGACACCATCTATGGGAAGTTCCGTCAACTAAATCGACTGCCACGCTGCGGTGACCGGTATGAAAACTACTTGGTCGTTAGGTTAGAAGGTCATGAGATTCTTTCTGCATCTACGATCTTCATTCATTGCGGGAATATTTCACCTCCACAAATTTTATTACTTGCCTTCCAAATTCAAACACGTCATCTAAATTACAGTTTTTGGTAAGACGAAGTAAAGGAACAATAAAAACAGATATTTCAGTAATGTACATAGAAAATGTATTCTAAAAATAATGATACATATTACATCATTTAGACATATTCAATAGCATTAGAAGTCATTCCGTAATATTGACATGGGAAACTTATGCAATAACAATGGAATACATTCTATTACATTGGAAAACATATACAATGACATGAAAAGACGTCAGAAAATTTTAACACAAACACTTCTTAGTTGAGGATTTTCGTTTTACGGTGAAATGGCAACAACATGCTCACAAACTCGCTCAATTTGCGCTATCTCCACTATTTATCATTATAAAATACACACCACGGTCTACTTCTCTTCGCTAATTATCGAACCTCGCCAATTGGTGAATTTCTTTGATGATATTCATGACAACTGGTAACACATCTTCCTGCAACAGTAACTCTCTCTTTCAAAGACATACTATAACTAATAGAAAAGTAGTTAGACATCATTACGGCTAAAACGACACCAGTGCCTCTGAAGGTGGAGTCGTGCAACTGGCCGAGTTTCCCCTCCTGACCCATTACATTACTTCATGCTACAGGAAGAAGATGTCAGACGGCTAGATAACGACTCGGATGTGATATCAACAAGAACGATATATAACATATTTCACGAAGACGCGTGTAGAATGTGCATGGCACGAGATGCAATTAAATTGATCTAACAGGACGCAGCAGATGGGGGACGTGCATAATGACTACTGTTAGTAATACGGGAAAACCTAAATTATGAATTCATTTGTTATGATTGTTGTCCTCTTAGTTCGCCCCTTTCTCGTAACATTCTTCAACTTCAGCGTCATTTATATCAGTATTTATAAAAAATCTTCTCTATTATAATTCTTTAAAATGTGTTGTCCATTTAAGAATTATTGAGTCGTTCGCCGATGAAACTATTCCGTATAGTAACAAATCTTATTCAAATACTACTGAAAATTAATGTTTCAAAATCACCTCAAAGCTGAAAGTGAATCGCAAATGGTCTCAATTTTTTCAAGGCCATAGATACATAATGTTCTGACAACGACGACCTTGTTGATGTTCTTAGTCAGTTAACAATGAAGGAATAAACGAAAAACGATTCGTTCCTCGTGGTGAAAGAAATATCAAATTACTATGATCAGAAATGCATCAATTTGGACGCTTTAAGTCATGTGATCGCAACCAAGGAGACTATATACTCTCCTTGATTGTAACTGTTTACATTCACATTTTCCTTGCAGTAAATTTTAACCGCGGTAAAATAGTTAAACGATTTGTTTCATGTGTAGGATTGATGGAATCGGATCTTTTAAACCAGTTGAATTAGTTTCAAAGTCACCGTCTGACAGTGTTGATAACTGACGAAGTTTTTCGTACATACCCCCAATCCATCAATTTCTACTCCTGTATACAGTCTCCTCGGATCGCAACCTCCTATCGATGCTCATCTTATCGGTAAAGCGCTCTTCAAATGTTGTCGGAAATTTATCTATGACCTTGAGTTCTTGCAATACCTACCGCCGCGTGGTGGCGTCTTCGCTAACCTCGCTCTATCGTATGCTCTGAGGATTTCAGTGTCTCATGAGAACTTTGAAGAGCAAGATACCCATATGTCACTCAAGCATATCGCAATAACATCAAAGCAAATGATATTTTTCAATAAAATCATTATTGTTTAAATTATTTACAAATAAGTACTGGACGGCATCTATTGAGATAATAAATCTCGGATTTAGTGTTATATTAATAGTTACGATTTTAAACTATATTTTCCGAATAATCTATAGTTTCATAATCATACGTACTTCTGAAATAACTCTTTTTGTCCTTTTTTTATTACAATTTCGTTGCTATTATGTTAATATCATAAAACGCTCCGAACTATTTGTATTCTTAGGAGTGTGCTTAAATTCGCCTGTGCCTTAGGACTCTTCATCGGAATTGATGGGTTGGTTCCTTGTTTGCTTTCGGATGGTATATGAGTTTAATATCCTCCACGTGGTCATACGCAGCTTGGAACGTCTTTTTTGACAATCAACTTTTTTATTATTAATAAGTTTGTTTTCAGTTTTTCTTTTATTTTCGTTAATTTTTTTTATAGCTATAGCTCCTTTTACTTTATTTTTGAATTTTGATATTCTGCAATCACTTCCTTCTCGCTTCTCTCTCATGATGGACACTCCTGTCTTAAGACTTCTTGTTTCCTTCGTTCCGTGGCAACGATCGCCTGCCTCTCTCACGCTTCTATAAATGCAGCCAACTCCCGTTGAGAGTTTAAGCCGATTTTTTCTTAGAACTCCATTATTGGCTTAGGTGCCGGAATAGAAACTTATTGAAGCATAAATATGTTTGACCTCATTTACTTGTGATATATTCTATCCTATGAGATTCTAATCGACCTATTAAGTTTTTCATCATAGTACCATCATAGATACAGAAATCCGTGATTTTGTTAGCGCGAGCCTTTATTACTTTTCTTCTAATTTTTTTCCCCCTCAAATCCTTGTTGAAATCCAATGAATAAGCAATTCATTAATATTGGTGACTTGGTAGCGGTGAACTGTTCTGTTCATCTCCATACTTGCATTCACTAATGTAGTTCAGGGAAATGTGTTAGTTCTTTGAAACCAATAACTTATCAGCTATATCGATTAATTGTAGTTATTCAAACGGAATTGAATATATTTGATTTTGCGTGGTGAGTTAGTAAGACATACGTTTCGCGTTGAGATCAACCAAATAAAAGATAATAAGGTAGCCTGTACCTCTCAAGTGTGCTAAAAATAACCTGCCAGACGTTTATCACATTTCATATCCTCCTGTGAAGTTGTACATATTGATGTGGGAAAGGTAGTAAATACAGAAACACCAGTTCTACTGTGACAAGAAATACTTGAAGAAAATCTATACGTAGTTGAAGACATTGTGGCCCAAACATCAATCTCAGAAATATGGAAAATTCATTTTTCACGAAAAATTGGCAAAGAGTTTGAGATTGTCGATTAGTTGTAATTGATGGAATTATATTTTACTCGTTACAGATATTGCAAATCGTAACCTCGTGGAGGAAAGATTGCATCATTTACGGCCATCTGAAAATGGTGGCGAAGAGGGTCTCGAACCCGGGCCCTCTTATTGTTCAGCGCTGTCGTAGATGATTCAATCCTTCTCTCCGAATAAGTACTCAAAGTTAATAATTGTAATAACACCTTGACTCTTAGATTCACACGAAAACTGGGATAAACATGGTGTGGAAATGGTATATATTTCTTCCATGTAACCTACACGTGGAGAAGATATGTGATAACTATCAAACAGGTGAATATGGCGATGAGCCGCAAATCCAACCCGGGATTTGATGCCACGCTCTGACAACCTATACGGAATGGGCATGTGTACGAAGTTCACTGAGTAGGCCAAGTGAGAATGGTGTGTAGATTTTAGGTGGCGAAATGTGTGGAGCAGAAGGCACCTCTGCAGCCAATGNGGTTCGATTCTCGGCTCGTCGCCATTTTCACCTGACTTACTGAAGGTATCATGGTATGGAAAGTTATTAAGCGTTTTATTTTTGTCGAACCGGGATAAAGTGCTCGCAGCTTGATGCCACGCTCTGACAACCTATACGGAATGGGCATGTGTACGAAGTTCACTGAGTAGGCCAAGTGAGAATGGTGTGTAGATTTTAGGTGGCGAAATGTGTGGAGCAGAAGGCACCTCTGCAGCCAATGTAGGAGATCCCAAGTTGGAGTTCTGGGCCATAGATTTTTTTCATCTGATCGTAGACAATAGCGTTGTAGGTTGGAGGATAAGGACTGTCCCATATATTAATAAGAATATACGAAATTTAAACTATTCTGCTTTTTAGAAAACCTGAATTCGGTAATTTATCACCCCACTTGGTATTACTACAAAATGAATCTTTGAAATATAAATGAAATGTGATCCCATTATAGTGAAGACGAATGAGAAAATGTGAGTAATGGTTAATGGCACAAGTTATTTATTTTATTGTTATTTCGGGTTACATTTTAAAGATATTGGAAAAGACTCCTCTTCAGGGTTGACAATTCACGTCTTGAGCATTTTTTCTATCATTTCAGATATCTCTTGAGAAATAAAACAAAAATTTTCCAAAGTGCAAAAGAGGTTTTGAAACTTGAAATCTCTTTCTGACTATTTATAAAACATACTTTTTTCTACAAGATTTTTCATTTCGATTCTGTTTCTGGTCTGATAATGCGATTTTAGTGATATGTTTACTCCCTTCAATTTTTTTCTCAACATTCAGTATGGCAACTCTCAACATTCAGTATTCACTCTGTTATTGTAAAATTTTATAGTAAAACTCTGTTATTTATGACTAGTCATAGGAATTGATTGCCACTGATACATTACTTTAAGTATGTAAGGGATTTTACAGATGACTCGATCCCGTCTCCCATTTACAGACCAGTGAGCTTAACATCGGTTGTATGTTAGATAATAATAAGAATCGGTTGTATGTATGTTAATAATAAGAACACTTAATAGCAAATTATTTAAGAGAAGAGTGGAGCAAAACGGCGCTATTACATGACAAACAACATGGGTTCCGACCGAGATACTCGTGCGAAAGCCAAATAATATGTCAGGACATCGCAGACACATTAGTCAAGGGACAGAGTGTAGATGCAGTCGTCATAGATTTTTCAAAAGCGTTGGATTTAGTACCTCATAATTTATTAATTCAGAAAATATCAAATACTGTCTTAGGTAGAAGGCTGGCAGAGTTGATCCGAGAAGTTCTACATAATCGGAAGCAAAGGGTTAGGGTTACGGAAATATTATCGGAAGAAGTAGACGTCACATCAGGAGTGGCACAAGGCAGCGTTCTCGGAACTTTACTATTTATAGCATTTATCAACGACCTGCCTGAGAAAATAAGTTTTACATTACACGGGGATGACTATAGTTTACCGAACAATAAACAACCAGGAAGACAGGATAACATTGCAACGAGACCATGATGAAATCCACAAATGGGAAACTATAAATAGAATGAAAATAAATTCAGAGAAGAGTAAAGCAATATGTTTCACTCGTACCCGCTTAAGGCAAAATTGGTTCTGTGAAATCAGTTCATATTCAATACCGGAAGTAAATTCAAATATTTGGGTATCGTGATTAAGAATAACTAGAAGTGGTCTGATCAGGTTAACAGTGTTACACAAAAAGCTTGAAAGTCTCTAAATTTCATTAAACGAGTTTTAAAGAAAGGCAGTAATCCGACAACAAAAGAGTTAGCATACACAACCCTTGTTAGGCCTTGTTACGGCACACCGCAAGCCCAGATGCGATGTTGGTATTGTTTGAGTAGAAGCGGGGTTCAACCATAAACCACAACCTTTATGGTAGAGTTCGCTGCCACCAGCTTGGTTTCCCCAAGCAATCAAGCACACGTGGATTAACAATAAAATATTCTTTTAATACAAGTCAAATTGAAATCTGCGTATTTACAAATTTAAACGAACTCTCAAATCATAAATACAAGTTTGAATTTGTTATTACAGAGTTATTGCTATCTGAAAGCAACCATTACACACATATATAA
>NNCF01132689.1:190433-212380 GCA_002313205.1 Laupala kohalensis | reverse complement strand
CATATATACATATATATATATATATATATATATATATATATATATATATATATATATATATATATATATATACGGAAAACAATACCAAGTTATATGTAAAACAATATTTATTAGGAAATTGAAACTCTCATTAACTTCTTCTATTAAAATCTGTAAATTCTTTCACATTATTGAATCAATTTATTTATATTTTCTATATTTTTGGGAAGGGAATTATACAAAATTATTTCTGAATGATAAGGGTCTCTTTGGTAATGAGTTGTTGACACGCCAGGACGATGAATATTAGCCTTTATTACGTGATCTAGACTGTTTCTTCTAAAGCAGGAGTGGAATTTTCATGGTCCTGTCTTTACAAACACGACTACTTCATAAATGTATTCTCTAAGTAAAGGTTTACATGAATTTTGGGGGTGAGATTTACATATAATCCGAACTCTCTTTTGGATCCCTCACCGAGATTTTTCTGTCGTAAAATTTACGACATTCTGTCGTAACAACAAGATTTCTAACGTAATTCCTGTTTTAAGAATTGAGATCAGGATATGGCAGAAATACTTTTTGATCAGATTTGATGCTGGTTTACTGCATATTTTACAATACACAGAAATACTTACAGCATACTACGTACCTAGGCAACACATTATTACGTTTAAATACCAGACATATTAATGACAGAATATTAACTCGACAGTATGTTTAACTCAAAACAAACGCACTTAAGACATTTATTTTGAAATTACTGCTATCATATATTTAATTAAAAATGAAACTAGTTCTGTCAATTTGTTGTACACAGAATACATCAATGCATCGCGCAATTTGTTGCAAATCGATCGAGTATCAGTCACAATTCACGTAATATTGCGCGAGTGAAAATATATTTACAAATTTCATAGTGCAGACGAATCCTTATTGAGTTTAATTAGGTAGAAGTGCTTATCGTGAACAATGACTTCAAAATTGTATTTTTCATTAATGTCACAAATGAATTACTACCCTTTTTCAACCTTTTACATTCTTGAGATTAATATTATAAGTAAATTTTCAGTAATTTAAAGTTTTTCCTTACAAATTACTCAGCCTCTTCAAGCAACTCTCGCTTTTAAACACACATATGAAGTTGCTCTGCACCAAGCAGGGCTTACTCTTGTACAAGAGTTTCCCGGTATCAGAGGTTCATGATTCATCATCTCTACATTACGAGACAACCGAAAGCTACTGAAACACCATCATACATGAGTTCACAGTTCTGAAGGCGAATGCTTTTAGTTTTCGTCCCAGGTTATGTCGTAACGACAGGCTGTCATGAAATCCTATCGTAAATGCAGCTTGTGTCCAATTTACGACAAAAATTATGTCGTATCCTCTCGTAACGACAGAAAATTTTGATGAGGGATTCTAAAAGTTTGAATACTCTGAGTGGATTGGCCCCAGAAGATAATGCCGTATCGTAAATGAGAATAAATATTTGCAAAATACACGCTGCGAGAAACGTGTTGACTAACAATGTTGGCTAAAATTCGGAATGCATAGCACAATTTGCTGAGTTTGGAATTCAGATTATCAATGTAGCAATTCCATTTGAGGTTGTCCTGAATATGAAGTCCTAAAAATTTTGTTATCTTGACAGTTTTTATTTGGGTTCCGTTCATCGAAAGGGATGTAAAGGAGGAAGAGATTTCGTTGACATGGATACTGTTTTATCAGTATTAATGATGAGACAATTTGAATGCAACAAATACGAGAGGTTAGAACGTTTTTCGTGTTTACGTAGTAGCTTTGTGTCATCAGCAAAGAGAACCATTTTACAATCGGGCGTGGTGGATGACATATTTACATACGATTGAAAGAGGATAGGCCTAAAATTGAACCTTGAGGAACTCTGCAAGTAAGTGGCTTTATTTCTAAAAGGTAATGTTGACGTACTTCATTTTCAAATTGGGAAATTTCAACTTGCTGATGCCTATCTTTCAAGAAGAAAGTCATTGATGTGCCAATTCACGTATGCCACATGAGTGCAGTTTCGAGAGAGAACTAGATAACATCGAATATTTCCAATAAATCAAGAAAAATACCTTGTGGATTATCTCCACGGTCAAGAGAATTGGTTACATCATTTAGAAAAGAAAATTTGGTGCTGTTAGTTGAAAGGGTTTTTGTTGTGTCCCGTTAGGGAAAGAATCAACAAGACAAAATAAAACTCAACAACGGGTTTTTATTTCCGTAATTGTTACAGCGAACAATTATGTCCGGGTCAAGCGGACTGCAGTTGATACCAGAGGCGTAGCAAAGTCGTTATCGAAGAGTCCAGGCGATCCAATGTTCCGTAGTTCCGTTAGAGTTTTCCTGGGTCGAATGCTGAGTGGTCGTCGTTGTAGATGAGGCTTGTAGGCTGCAGTGACTCGTTATACTCTCTCGGCTCGCTCCGTTTCCTCTTCAACTAAGGTCTGTTCTGCCGCCCTATATATACCAGCCGCCCAGGAGGCGGCGGTGGCGGTTTTCCCGCAAGCCTGATGGCGGCGGTAGCGGTGGTCATGCGCGGTGAGTTACCGCGCTGGCCGCCTGGTGGGGAAGGAGGGGTTTCTCCTTCGCTTGTCCTGCCTGAGTGCGCCCGGCTCGACGTCGGCCGGGGCGGCCCGAGCTGCCCCGACGGCTGTTGCGACCGCGGCAAATATGAGTTGGTGGTACGCATACCACATCCTCCCCTCCTATTTGCTGCGGTATGGACGGTGCCGGTGCCGCAACCTGGTACTCCTCCTGAGTACTCGTTCCTGGGTTGGTGGCCCCGTAGGAGCCTGCTGCGAGGGAGGTGGCTGGCTTACCACCTGCTCGTTACCTGCAGCCGCTGGGGGTGGGCTGCTCTCCTCGTGCGACGTAGACGGTTGTGGCTCCCCTATTGTGGTGTCCTGTAAAGGAGGTGAATTAATTAATTCGTTCAAAGCCTTTTGCCGTGTGTCCTGGGGAACTTGTGTGCGATCCACTTCATGGTCGGTAGATCTTCCCCTAATTTGGTCCTGATGCCTTCGTACTGTCCTGAAGATGGTGCGCACTAAGTAGATCCTTGATCCTACTTTGTCAGTCACTACTCCAGGTGCCCATTTAGGATTATCCTTAAAAGTCCTGATGTACACTTTGCATCCGACTGCGTATTTTCCCATAGACTCATATATTTGCTCTTCTGTGGGTGTCATCAATGAGAGTAATGGCCGAGGCTGTCTTCCGTGAAGAAGCTGGGCGGGGCTCTTTCCTGATGTGCCCGGCATCGCCCGGTACGTAGACAGCATGCCGAGCAGGGCCTCTTCTTTCGGTACGCCCGCGTCCCTTGCTTTCTTCATCGACTGCTTAAAAGTCTGGACCAGCCTCTCCGTTTCCCCATTGGACTGTGGGTGGAACGGAGGCGCCAACGCATGTTGGATCCCGTTCCTGCGACAAAATTCTGCAAACTGGGTGGATGTGAACTGCGTGCCGTTGTCTGACACTATCGTCTTGGGCAAACCTTCTATGGCAAAGATGCGTTGTAAGGCTGTTATTGTAGAGGATGTGTTGGCCGTCCTGATAGCTGTAATATATGGGAAATTTGATAATGCGTCGACTACGACTAGCCACATTTCTCCCAGAAATGGTCCCGCGTAGTCGATGTGAAGTCTTTCCCAAGGTTCGTTTGGTGTCGCCCAACTACTCCAATGCCCCGGAGGTGCTGCCTGATTTACCTGGCACGCGCTACAACTTCGTATCCGTGCTTCGATGTCACGGTCTATGCCAGGCCAATAGCAATGCTGCCTGGCTAGCTGCTTCGTGCGTACTATGCCCCAATGTCCCTGGTGCAATAACTCTAACACTGGCTCTCTTAATATCTTCGGAATTACAACTCTGTTCCCTAGTGCCGTACTGAGCAACAGTACTTTATTAACTACTGTTAACCTGTCTTTAAGCTTGTGCCATGTAGTGAGGCTGGTATGAGCCTTGATAGAGGCTGGCCATCCGTTCTGGACGAACTCCCTTACTTGAAGTAAGGTTGCGTCGCTTCCCGTGGCGGAAGCTATTGCTGTTGCTTTGACCGGAAAACAGGTTAATCTTTCTACGTCTAACGCGTCCAACTGCAGGCAGGCTATGTCCAGGGTGTCGAATGCGACATCCGGACCCATCGGCAAGCGCGACAGGGCATCTGCGTTTGCGTGCTGCGATGTGGATCTGAAAACTATAGAATAGTTGTAGTCGGATAAGAACAAGGCCCACCTTTGCAATTTACGCGCCGTCATTTCTGGCAGCTTTGTCGCTGAGTTAAATAAGGTTACCAGCGGCTTGTGGTCTGTTATGATTACGAACTTATGTCCGTATAAGTACTCGTGGAACTTTCGCACCGCGAATACAATCGCCAGAACCTCTTTTTCTATTTGGGAATAATTCTTCTGATGTACGTTCAAGGACTTGGAGGTGAATGCTACTGGATGTTCCTGCCCGTTCTCATCCTTCTGAGATAGGACTGCTCCGATGCCGTAGTCCGAAGCATCGGCTGCGATGGTCGTAATTCTGTTTGTTGTGAAGTGCTGTAACTTCACCGTGTTGAGCAGCTCTTTTTTCAACTGGTGGAATGCTTTGTCCTGGTGTTCCGCCCAAATCCACTTTTCTCCCTTTTTTCACAGTCTGTTGAGAGGCGCCGCAATTGTTGAAAAATTATGGATAAACTTTCCGTAATAATTTATCTTCCCAATGAACGATTCCAACTGCTTGACGTTCTGGGGTACGTGTAAGTGTTGGATTGCCAGTACGTTGTCCTGGGTAGGTCGGACTCCCTCTGTATCTAGTATGTGACCTAAAAATTTGATGTTTGGCTGAAAAAATTCGCATTTATTCCAGTTCACTTTCAGGCCCCACTCCTGCAACTTCTGAAACAGAAACTTGAGATTGATTAAGTGCTCTTCTTCGGACTTGCCCGTTACCACGATGTCGTCTATGTAATTCGTACAGTCTGGAACCTGCGACGTCAAGCTTTCCAAACATCTTTGGAATATTGCTGCTGCTGATGCCACTCCGAAAGGTAGTCTGTTGTATTGGTACAACCCCCACGGGGTGTTAACTACCGTTAACTTTGCTGAGTTTTGATCAAGTGAAATTTGCAAGTAGGCATCTTTGAGGTCGATTTTAGAAAACCGTTGTCCTCCTGCTAACTTGTGAAATAATTCTTCCGGACGTGGAATGGGAAATTGGTCTACCATCAATTGAGGATTTACTGTTGACTTGAAGTCGCCACAGACTCTCAATCCATTGTTCTTCTTCTTAATGATGACCAGTGGCGTTGCCCATTCGCTGCTGTTAATCTTCTCCAATACACCTTGTTCCTCTAGTCTTTCAATTTCTTTCTTGAGTTCTTCTTTAATAGATATAGGAACCGGTCGTGCCTTTAAAAATCTCGGACGATTGTTATTTTGCAGCGTTAGGTGCGCCTCGAATTTGGTCCATTTCCCCAAACCAGGCGCTGTGACTTCCGGGAACTGCTCCAACAGTTTGCTAGCTTGGGTGCTCGCTTCGTCGGCCCTCGAGCTAATTGCGTAGATGTCCTGAATAGAGAATCCCAATTTCTGGAAACTATCCAGACCTAATATGTTATTAGTGTCGAATCTATCGACCACGACCATTAGTAATTTGGCGTTAACTGACTTGTATGCCACTGGAACTATAATTTCTCCTTTTATTCTAATCTCTTGCTTGCCATACGCATGCAATCTTTTATTGCATGGCTTGCAAGGCGGAGAACCTAGTGCCTTATAACTGCTGAGGTTGATAAGTGTGGCTCCGACTCCAGTGTCCAATTGAAATGGGAGTTGCAATTCTCCAATTCTGAGATTGACTACTATCTTCTTCTCATGAGTAGGAGTTACTACCGCGTTAATAGGGCGGGATTCTACCGTTGCCACTTCCATAGGCTCCGCGATTGACGTACGTTTGCTGCGACACACTTCGGCGATATGCCCCTTCTTCCCGCACTTCCGGCATACCGACCTCAGGAAACGGCAGTTACTGCGTTCGTGAGAACGAAAGCAGTTTCTGCACGATGGCAGCTTGTTACGAACGTAACTTTTACCGCTAGCCCGATTCCCGCCGGACGTTTGTCCACGGGACGCAGCTGGTTGAACCCCCATTCCCTTGGTTGTAGAAGCTTGAATGTTGAAAGTTTCTATCTTTGCCGTCATTTGCGCCGCAGTTGATTTGGTCACTTTAAACGTTGAGGCTAACCTTTGAATCTCTTCCAGACTGGGGTCGCTGTGACGCAGCGCTTCTAGTCTGATTTTCTCTTCCGGCGTAAACATCACTACTACATCTCGAATTAGAGATTCTGCGTATGTAGCTTGACAGCTCGCCGAGTTACACGTGAATTTGCATTGCTTTGCAATTCCTCTGAGCTCCGTAATCCACTCAGCGTGCGTTTGGCCCATTTTCAAACGACATGAAAAAAATTTAAATCTCGCTGCTACGACATGTAGTTGCTGACCGTAATGCCTGTCTAGCCTGCTTTTGAGTTCGCCGTATGCTATTTGTGTGAGATCCATCTCTGGGCTGAGTTTTCTGAGCAGAGCGCACGTGGTATTCCCCACGTTAGCAAGTAGGAACGCTCTTTTACGATTCTCGTCCTCTACTCCGTGGCAAACGAAGTGTTGGTCCAACTTAAGGCTATATTCTCTCCACTGCTCCGTTGTTTCGCAGAATTGCTCGAACGGAGGCAGACTCGGGAGTGAAGGTGTTTCCCGCTTCAATGCTGTTAATGCTGCCGTGATTACTTCCCATTGCTTCTGCTGTTGTTGGTGTTGCTGCAGCGTGGCCTGCTGTTGCTGATGTTGTTGCTGCAGCGTGACCTGCTGTTGCTGGTGTTGTTGCTACAGCGTGACCTGCTGTTGTTGCTGCAGCGTGGCCTGCTGTTGCTGCAGCGTGGCCTGCTGTTGCTGGTGTTGTTGCTGCAGCGTGGCCTGCTCTTGCTGGTGTTGTTGCTGCAACGTGGCCTGCTGTTGCTGGTGTTGTTGCTGCAGCGTGGCCTGCTGTTGCTGGTGTTGTTGCTGCAGTGTGGCCTGCTGTTGCTGGTGTTGTTGCTGCAGCGTGGCCTGCTGTTGCTGCAGCGTGGCCTGCTGTTGCTGCAGCGTGGCCTGCTGTTGCTGCAGCGTGGCCTGCTGTTGCTGCAGCGTGGCTTGCTGTTGCTGCAGCGTTTCTGCTGCTGTTGCCCACTGTTTCTGCTGTTGTTGCTGCATCGCGGCTAACACTTGCCCTAGCTGCTCCATGTTATTCAATTATCAGTACTTTTATCCTCGTCGCCAGTTAACTTGTTGTGTCCCGTTAGGGAAAGAATCAACAAGACAAAATAAAACTCAACAACGGGTTTTTATTTCCGTAAGTGTTACAGCGAACAATTATGTCCGGGTCAAACGGACTGCAGTTGATACCAGAGGCGTAGCAAAGTCGTTATCGAAGAGTCCAGGCGATCCAATGTTCCGTAGTTCCGTTAGAGTTTTCCTGGGTCGAATGCTGAGTGGTCGTCGTTGTAGATGAGGCTTGTAGGCTGCAGTGACTCGTTATACTCTCTCGGCTCGCTCCGTTTCCTCTTCAACTAAGGTCTGTTCTGCCGCCCTATATATACCAGCCGCCCAGGAGGCGGCGGTGGCGGTTTTCCCGCAAGCCTGATGGCGGCGGTAGCGGTGGTCATGCGCGGTGAGTTACCGTGCTGGCCGCCTGGTGGGGAAGGAGGGGCTTCTCCTTCGCTTGTCCTGCCTGAGTGCGCCCGGCTCGACGTCGGCCGGGGCGGCCCGAGCTGCCCCGACGGCTGTTGCGACCGCGGCAAATATGAGTTGGTGGTACGCATACCACAGTTTTTCTGAAACCGTGTTAATCATTTGAGAAAATATTATGCGACAAGAAGTCTAAAAGTCTCTTATAGAAAAGTTTCTCCAGGATTTTTGAGAAAGCAGGCAATATTGATATTTGTCGATAGTTTCCAACCACGTTTACTTCCTTATATAATTTTTTCACTTTAGCTTTCTTAAATATGTCTGGAAACACACCTTCTGACAAAGATATTTAAAAATGAGTGAGGGGACTTCATATAACACGGGAGGAAGAGTTTATAAATTCAGGAATGTCATCTATCCCTGTTGAAAATTTATTTTTTAGTGTACTGACAACACTCATAATTTCACTAGCGTTTGTTTCGGAAGTGAACATAGAAAGCGGGACAAGTATGGATGTATTTGGTGGATATTGATTTTTGGTCACTGATTTCGATATGTGGGAAATATGTATTAAACAATTTTGCTATGTCCTTTGGATTTGATATGATTTCGTCTAGTAGGGATATGTTTCCTTGGCAATATTCTGAAGGGGACTTGTAATTTTTGACATGGTTTTGGTCCGGTTGTTCGATTTTAGTATCTGTCTGTGATTTTCCTTTATTACTTTAAGGCTGATCTAAAATGGACGTAAACATAACGTAAAGAGTATGTAAGCTCCACATAAGGTGACGCACTTCTTGCCGAAGGACGTAAGAAACATGGCAAGTTAAGATGAACCAACACCAACGTAACGTAAGGAAAGTGCTACGTTCAGCCAATCAGCAACTGGGATCTCTTTATGCTACATTTGTGCGTATTTTCTCGCATATTTCCTGAAGCGTGGTTGAGATTAAATTGTTCTTTGTGTTTTTAGCTACTTCTTTCCGAATTATTCTGTCATTATGTGTAGTTAGAATGATTGTGATTTATTAAAAAAAGATTTCTTTGAATACTCGCTAAGTCAGTCACACGCTTCTTAGCAGATAAATTAAAAAGAACATTTTGCCATCATAACGTACCAACTCACAATCATATGACGCATACATGCTCTGACGAAATTCACTTCCTTAACATTTTGATGTATCACACTCCCACACCTGAATGACCGTCATTCAATCAATATAGGTATTACAGTGAATAACACATTCTCTACTTTACTTTTATTTATATTGTTATATAATTTGATTCTATTCTCTAAAAGCCTACTCATTTTATTCAAGTAATATACCTTCTTACGTGCATCTATGCGTTTACGAAGATTCAGTTAATTATTAATTGATTTTGTGTGATTGAATATTTTATATATGCTGTTATTGTGGGAGTCTGTATTTTATGTAGTTTAAATTTACAAGGTGCTAAATGAAAGTTAGGTTTTTGGCATTGTTTTGCTAATTTCTAGGAAGACGCCACTTTCATTCCGAGATCGTATTGGCTGAACGTAAGCTGTCATTGTAGATACTCGAGCTCTGCCAGCATGAGTCCTACTTCCGCACCTTACGTATCTCTTACGTCTACATTCGTTTACGTTCACTGTACATCCGCCTTTAGCTGCAGAGACCACTTTTCTAAGAATGGATTAATACTTACGGAAATAATCATGAAATTCGAGTGGTTGGTTGAGTGTTGAAAGATAGTATAAATGACGTTTGTTTTTGGAAGAAATTCTGGTCCCTGTGTTATCCATCTATTGTGATTGCTTACTTTGACTAACTTGAGTTTAATAGGAAAGCAAGAGTTGTAATACATCAAGAATATCGAAAAAATATTGAATTTATCGTTGGTGTTTTCACAATTACACACGTTTCCTCCCTCCAGGAGACTTACATCTAGTAAATACGTGTTTGGCGAACACAGGGCCCTGAGCTGAGTCTGGTATTACTTCCACTTACTTGTGCTAGAATCCTTCCTTTCTCTTTCCTGACCTTCCTTGGTCACCTCTTGTTCTTTTCTATTCCGACGCTATTAGGGCTAGGGTATCTTTCATTTTCATTTTTTGCCCCCTTTTCATTTTTTGTCCTGTATGTTTTGAGATATGTTTTGATATGTTGTAATTCAATAGGGTTTTTAGTGGGTATGGTTGAGTCATTCGGCGAGTCCCACACGCGGGGAGAGTCATGTTGGCTCTCCTTAGTGCGTAACTGCATTTTCCCTACCTGTACAGAATTTTAGGGCTCTAATGACCTCGATGTCGTCGAGCCGTAAAGCCCCACAAAAAACACGTTTCCTGATGTAAAAAGGTTTTAAAAATTGTTAAATTTTTTTGTAATCTTGTAAAGGATTATATGTGGTTTTAATTTATCTTTAATAGTCAATATTTAGGCAAAGTAATCGCTGTATTCCCCGTTCAATATTTGAAAAGTATACATGAGTCTATTGTTGACAATTATCTGGTCTAGTAATGTTTGATATGAACCAGAGAGGCGAGTGGGGTCGATTATCGTAGTTACAAGAAACGCACAGTAGGGACTCCTACGTACGTGCCAGCGACGCTCTGGCTGAACCGTTGCCCTCTACTTCTGCCACCATGTCTGGAGAGGAGGCAGTCGGAGATGTCTCCATCGTAGGTGCCGGGGGCGACGGTTTCGTCGCTCCCTAACGTTTTTTCCGCCCCGCTGTTCCCCCAACCCTGCGCCGTTGGCCACGGTCAACCGCTTTGTCACCGTGGAACCGATGGAGCTGAAGAAACGGGCCCCTCTGGCACGCCCCCTTGCCACCCCATCCGGCTCTTCGACTACCCAACCTCCCCTGCTGCGAGCGCCTCTTCATCTGGCCTTGCTGCGCCCTCGGCCCCCACCACTTCCACCGCACTCTTCATTCCGCGCCCCTCCTCGCGTTCACCGTCCGGCTAGCGGAGCTATTATTGGACAACCTGGATAATGAGCGGGATGTGCTCAGGGAAGTCTAGAAGGTCTGCTCTGGCCTCGTGACTGCGACCCGCACCCGCTCCCACCACCTCGTCCGCCCTGAGACGTCCGCAGACCACGCTTCGGTAATGAAACGGCTGGAGGTGATTCGCGCCGCGGACCTTGACGCGGTGAGTTTCTTCTACCACCGTGTAACCCCGGAGCGGCGCGAGCGCGTCGTCATCCATCGCCTCCCTCACTCCATCCCCTCGTCGATCGCCGCCGAGCTCACTGAGTTCCGCTTCGCTGTCCACCACGTTTCCGAGATGTTGAGGAAAGTGTTATGTGCTGGATAAGAAATTAAACAAAGTGTTTATTTAAAACAATAAAACAACTATTTATTGATGATTTCTATCTTACCAGGGTTATACGTAAACATAGCCGGTTCGTCATTTCATGCAAAATTTTCCCTTCTTGGCCGCAATCCAATAGTGTTTCCAGTAGTAAAGCCAGTTGCGCCAATATTCTTCGTAGTTTGTTCCAATGTCCAGTAGTGCAATATTCCAGGTCGATCGGTGTCAAGTCGTAGATGTAGCGGCGTTGTAATTGTAGAAAGGACTTGGGCTCTCAAACTCCAACCGGCATCTACCGCTGTGCGCCCCGCTAATAAGGCTTCGCCGGTCGGCGCCACGCCTCCACCTCCGGGTTGGGAGGTAGCAGGGGCAACCCACCATTGGCCCGCTGTGCCAAACCCTGTGCCATGCGCCATACCCTTAGTCTCTCATAAACGGCGCATTCATGGAGTTCCGGGTTCCCCCGACCCCAAGGGTAATTCATTCATTGACCCTCCGCTGTGCATTGTCCGGTTGACGACCGTTATCTTTACCCAGCAAGCGCAGTGCAAGATAGTACAGAAAGTACATGCCGTCTGAAATGGGTGAACCTATGCCAGACCACCCCTCGCAATGGACATCATCGCGGTTTTGCTTCATTGGTTGCATCTCATTACTTTCCTTTGGCTGCGCGGACAATAGTGCAATGTTTAGGTTCGTTGTTCAAGTGTGGCACATTGTAGCGTGGCGGCAGACTAGAAAGTATAATGTTAGTTCGTTGGAAGGTCTTTTTGACTTTTTGTAAACGTTCACTAGGGTCGAATTGACTCCCAGATTTATGTAATTCTACACACCAAAAATTAGTATGGTGTCCCGCTTTGTGAGTTTTTTTCGTGAGAGAGTTCAGTTCTCTGGTAACTTCA
Organism: Laupala kohalensis; assembly: GCA_002313205.1. Taxonomy (NCBI): domain Eukaryota; kingdom Metazoa; phylum Arthropoda; class Insecta; order Orthoptera; family Trigonidiidae; genus Laupala; species Laupala kohalensis. Next base: position 200,468 of record NNCF01132689.1, on the reverse strand, counting down.
GCCAAACGAGCGTTCGGTTTAAAAACGGTCACAGAGAAGTGGCTGGGAATAATTCCACGTATAATGGAGAACATTTGGGGTCCATGCGAATCAGCTAAAATTAGAACGCTAGATTTTTGCGTGGAAGTGTTGTTTTTAATTTTACGTGTTTTTTGACGGCTGTGCTGACCGGTGCGGGATTTGCGGGGAGAAGGGTTAACGGATTTGGGTGCAGAATAGGGTGGACTGAAAGAAGTGGGATTGGTGGGCATAGGGGGGAAATGGGACATGTCCTCTAACTCGAGAAGCCTAATTTGTATCGAGAGTTGGGGTGGTGCATGTTTTTTGGATGGAGCCAGGTGATATCAGCGGAAGGTCTTTTGTTCAACCGTCGTTAGTGTTTTTATTGACCTCCAGAGCAGTGTTACGAGTATCGATATAATACAATATGTGTTCGTACACCTTGTGGAGATCAGCTTTAAATGCTTTAAGGAATGCGATGGTGTCCATTGTTGTGACTTTGTTAATAATTGGGAACAAAAGCAGATGCGAAACAAGAAAGCAGACAACTACCAATACATCGGGTGTTACTAAAAGATAACTAATTATTACAATGAAATAAGAATTTTAGTTCATACTTTGGAAATTTTTAGCTTATTAATGTTAGGGAGATGAATTTAAACAACTATTTCCAGGAATACTACAACAATGGGAGTTCGATACCTACAGAAATTTGAAGGAAGTACTTTTAAGAAATTGGTAATGTTTTGCCTTTATGTTCCCAGAAAATATAAATGATGATCTTGTCCTACACTTTATCACACTTTAGAATAACTATGGAAAATAACTAATAACTAACTGTGCACACGACTCATCCGCCACATTGATTTCACGGCATTACCAGCACCTCTTTTTTCATTGTAGTATTTGTAAATGAGAAATGTAGCGTGCTGTTGAAGCTTATATACATGGAGCGATAGGTGGTAGGAGTTGGGTAGTAGGTGGGCCGATTAACTGGGTTTATCAACAACTTGGTCCACGTGGAGGGGTTGGTAGAAGTGGTTAGTGATAGTTAGAGTTATTGATACTAGCAGTAGGTGGACAGAGGAAAAAGGGTTCGTTTTATAGTAGTCACAACTTTATGAACTGGGGCATTCATGTGAAAAACTACAAATTTTTCTGCCCCCTCACCCCCCGGGAATTCAACCCGGGATGTGCGAAACAAAGGTATCAACCGAAAGAAAATTCACTGTTCGGCAACATGTGGGTCGCAATAAGCATATATGGGCAGTGCAACTCGCAAGTAAGAATAAATCCACGCAACTTTAACTGCAACAAAGTGTATCCATGAAGGAGTATAAATCGTCAGATTTTTACTAAGACTTTTGTGAATCTTTAGTTTCTGCAAACATCCCATTTTGGACATTGAACAATGCTAAATTGAAGAGTTTTCTGGAACTACATTTCGGACGTCCTTTCCCAGGCGAATCAACTCTTCGGAAGAACTATCTGTCACAATGTTACGGCAACACCATTAACAAAATACAAAGAAAATTACATGGAAAGATTTTCGTATCCATTGACGAAACGAGAGATGTAGAAAATCATTACGTGGTTAACATGATCATTGGTATATTGGAGATCTACGGACCAGGTGAAGTGTTTCTGCTTACAAGTGAGGTATTAGAAACTTAATCACTCCACAATTTGTAGATTCTTTGAAAAAGGTATGTTTTGTTGTGGTCTGGGGTACCAGAAATGATGGCGTCTTGCTTTTTGGGACTGACGCAGCACCATGCATTGTGAAATCAGGAAAGTTAATACAAGCTTTTTACCTAAAAATGGTGCACATTACTTCCTTTAGCACACGCTATGCATAGGGTGGCAGAGGAAGTTAGAGCACATTTTTCTCAAGTGGATTGCCTAGCGTCAAAGACGATGAATTTTTTTGCCAATGTTTCCTCTCGTAAATTTCTCTTCATGTCCATCGCTCCCGGTACTCCACTCCCACTAGAACCTGTCATCACCCTATGGGGCACCTGAATAGGTTCAGCAATTTATTATTATTGCGATCATTTCCAGATGGTGAAACATGTTATCGAAAGACTGAATCCTGACGATGCTAATGCAATTGATATGTCTAAAACACTATTTTCAAACTGTGTAATTGAAGGACAGCTAGACTTCATAAAGATAAATTTCAGTTGCCTAACACAAGGAATCACGTGTGTACAATAGAAAAGTGCAAGTCTGGAAAGTTCTCTAACTCTAGTTAACAAAATTGCATCTGATTTGAAAAGTGCAGGGGGAAATGTTCGAAGAAGGTTATCTAAGAGAGTGGAAAATGTTCTTGATAAAAATTCTGAATTCAAAACTATGTGTTGCATTTCTCTAGTGCTAACCGGTGAAACGTTTGATACTTCCTGCATTGAAGAAGATCTCACTGCCACTAATTTAGCGTATTTCAAGTATGCTCCAGTTTTATCAGCGGATGTGAAAGGTAGTTTCTCACAGTTCAAAAATATGCCTTCCGACAACAGACGTTCCCTAACTTTCGAGTACCTGCGCATGCTGCTGGTTATCTACAGCAATAATTCTGAAGAAGGTTGATTTTTTATACGTTCTTCTTCCAAGAATATACATATTTGCGAGTTTCAGTTACTTTTAATTTCAGTTCTAATTTTACATAAGTAAGTATTGTGCTGCACTCTCATACTCTGAAATGAAGAAAAAAAGTCATTTTTAGATCATTTTATTGATAATTTTTTAGATATGATTAGGTCATTAAAATATGGACCCTGCTGACGATATTAGCACAAGTTGCACTAAATGGGCTAACTTTTTCCACAATTTGTGTGATTATCGAGCCCGTAAATGGGTTCACTGTTGCTACAAGTTGTGCCAATTGTGTGCGCACAGTGGCGCTGTCACGGTGAGATCATTTGTACGAGTTGTGGCACAGCGTGCAGCTAGGAAGACTGTCATATATTTAAGGATAAGAAAGACTACACAGAAAGGACTTATTTCCGAGTAGGATACACTTCCTATTGTTTTAAAATTTTTCGGACTTTATCCTAGGGAAGCTTCCCTGTTTCGTGTTCTCACATGACTGGCTTGCTAACTGCCACGCAATGAATCGTGTCGGTCACAACTCGTGTAACTGTGACTAGACTGCGCCACTGTCTGGCTCACTAGCTGCCACGTATATTCACACAATTCGTACAAATAATCGCGCCCAGATCGCACCACGGTGTGCTCATTATCGACAGAGCTTGTGAAAATAGTGAGCTCATTTACGGGCTCGCTAATCGCACAAATTGTGGAAATAGTGAGCCCATTTACGGGTTTGCTATTTCCACAATTTGCGTAAACTACTACTGACTTGTAAGAAAAATAGGAGTGAATAAATTAGTTCTAGAGGCGGGTTTGAACACGCCAGCATATTTCAAGTTTGTTTACTATTTCAAGAAGCTTGAATATTATTTAGCAGGGTATATGGATGAAGCAGAGGTAGAGTACACTTTTGGTAAACTGAAATGAAAGATATGACAATAATAAAAGACATAGCACAATCGAAAACGCACTCTGGGAACGAAAATATCCCAACTTCTGCATACAACGAAATAACATTTACGTAAAAAAATTATGATATTTATAAGACTGATAAATAGTTAAATGTCTTCAAATAATATTCTAATATTTTTTGACTTTCCAAACTCAAATAAAAGACAGTAATAAGTTGAATTATTGACTTTGAACCCGACTAAAATGTTAGTTATAGTTTATTCCTTTATCATATATATTTTATTTATAATATATTTTTTATGTAAACATATTTTATATATTTGCTCTCACACTCTCGGTGTAACACACGCATATAATTATATTTATATGATAATGGCGCATTGTTTTAAGTTTGCCAATGGTGTGAATCCAAAGAGTATTGGTTTGTAAATGTGTCATTTTATTATGTTACTTTTAAAAGGAGATTGGAAGAACGTCTCCATCCTCTTACTCCTGGCAATACTAACCTCCCACCCATGCGACCTCTTCGCACCACTCGTGACCTCTCATACGGAGGCGCTGCATCTTTTCTCTGCGTAAGCTTACGTATAAGATGTATCCACTGCTTCCTTTGCCGGATGCTGTTGTTAAGTTAAGTATGTCGTGTGTCATATTTATACGTTCGCGCATATGTTATACGATCAGAAAATATTATTTTGTATGAATATCGATGTTTTTGAAGAATTAACCAGATAACTTGTTTTGTTTGTCTTGTAGGATACGTATAACGAAAAATCTTTTTTTTTAATAAAATGTTTTAATTTTCATAGAAATCTTAGATAAGATAGATAAAGAGTACGAGAAAATATATAAAAGCATATAGCATCAATTCAAATTTAACCGATATTGATCGTAAATCCGAATAAATTTTATTGAATACAAATTTGCAATTTTAAATTGCAAAGAAATTAATTTCTTAGTTTCTAACGAAATTATAAAAGAATATTGATGGTCTGCCTGCTTGGCTCTCTCGTTAATAATATCGCAATTATCTTTATATTTATTTATAAATATATATTTTGAAATAGAATATAAATCTAACTGATCTAATCACCCACAGAAACCAAAGGACCAATTTTTAAATTTGAGATTCTTTTATGTAAATGCTAGCAAAAATATTTCTGTAATAAGCATCTTAAATAGGATAACACGTAGACGACCAAAATATAGAGTACCATGCTGAAAACAACCCTCTCTTTATTGGTTAACATTAATGATGACGACCAAAATTTAAAGTAATGCTACAAATAACCTTCCGTAATAGAATTCTTGTTGCTGTCTAATTTCGACTTAGAAACATATATGAGAAAGTTTTGCTCCACTAATTGTTGTTATGATGTGGTTTAACTTTCGTTATAATTTTGAGCCGATTTAAATTGCTCGTACAAGAATTCAATTATTGACGTGTTATTTTAACTATTTCGGAAGATCAATATTTTGGAAAATTTCTTTACATTCCTTCTTCCCTATGAAATCGGAATTTCAAAAACTGCTATCTTAATGAATTTTTGCAATAGATAAGCAACGTACAGTCTAAATTTCAAGTTTATATATTTAATATTTTACTGTCTTCTTTGATGCATGTGTCAAACATTCAGGAAAACGAACCAAACATTGTCACTCTTTGTTTACACCGATTTCAATTAAAAAATTGAAAATTTCAGATCTTAGTTTTAAATTTTAATGTGACAACTGAACGTACAGAAACATAATATCTCAATTTTTGCGTGAAAATATAGCGAATGTAATATACCATGTAATGGCTAATGACGAAGTCCCGTAAACTCCATTGCACACGCAAAAATTGAAACATCGAATAACCTAAAAAGATGTTTCTAGATACACTTACGTGGAAAAAAACAATGATGATACTTTGTGTGGTATATTGTCAATACCCAAGACAACGAAATTTCACCCCAACCACCTCCCACATTGTCCAAAATCATTCGTCGTCATAACCCAAACAAACCACATTTCACCGTAAATTACCCTCTTAAAATTTAACTTCGAAAAAAAACTAGTTTTAGTGATTCTCTTTAATAAAAATACAATATTCCGTCGAAAATTCAACATTTTTACTTAAACCGACGAAGACAAATTTATAAATGAATTTGTCACTGAAGACAACGCACAAAACATATTCTTTTCACCCATTGAAAACCAAAACAATAAAAATTCCGAAATGAGTTTTGTATATTTAATTGAGTAACATTAATTCTCAAGAATATAGTTGATAACCATATTAGTTGGTGGGATACAGCGAAAATTATATATTATGCCTTTGGTGGGAACGATAAAAACATGAAACCATTTCCGCCCCTTTTTACCCGTCAAAATATTAAATATAGAAAAATCCAAATGCCTGTTTCTTTATGGTGTACAATTTTGCTTCCAAAAACTGGGGTGTTGTCGAAATGAGTTCGTGACATGATGCAATAGTAAAAATTCGCTAATGCATATTTTGCACTATTTCCCCCTTTTAAAAGTAGAATTTCGAAAAATTCTTTCTTGATGAATGGTTTTGTTATAAAAGACACCTACTGTCCAAGTTTAGCGTTTCTAGTATTTGTAGTTTAGTCCCTGCGTTGATGAATGAGCCTTTGAATATAAGACTTCATTAAAAATTTCAGAATGTAGAAATATATTTGAGGAGTTGCAGCGGAGTTTTAAAATTTTGACGTTTTTTTTATTTTAAAGCTTTATAGCGACCCGAAAAATTAATTTTTAAAATTCTGAAATTTTTATAGAAGTCGTTTTTGAAGATATAAAACAAAATGGGAGTATTTTATTTCACCCCGTCCAAATTTCAAAAATTTATTTTTTAAGAACCACCCTAATGTACATACATAATATTTAAACATACAGACAAATGTATAATATATGGGCTAGTGTTATCAAAACCATGCCGTTTTCGGGAAGTTTTTAGAAATATACATTGATAGCATACGTAGGTAGAATTATTGCTCGCTTAATAGTACAGGATTGTAGTTGAAATTAATTGGGATAAACAAGGAATGTAGTTTAAATTTAACAGATTAATTATTTTTAAATTATTTAATAAATAAACTATTATTCGAAGAAGCCAAGATGCGCATACTGAAGAAGCCTTTTCTACTATGAAATAAAAATAAATGAAATAAAATGAAAACGATTCAAAAATTAAAAAATTTAAGAAGAAATCAAATAATATACCATTCATAATTGCGATAGAATGTGAACTGAATATAATACCATTTAAAGGAAATGCATCGCATAATTTTCAAGTTTTATTTCTAATTTTCAAATATTTTGAATCCATTTCGTGAATATTTTGTTTGAAAATGTATTAATAATTAACACACAGAAGTATAAATTTTATATGTATCAAATCATTTTCGTAAAAATTAATTTAATCACATTTCTTCCTAACAAAAATGTAGGACTACCCTCTCTCTAAAATTCTTACATAATCTAGGGATTGTTACAAATCAGTTATCCTAGAAGTCAAGCGTCTTCGGACTTTAGAACCACTGTTCTCCCTCCATATCTCCTAGTTGTGTATGTGTACTCATGCTCATAAACATTCCCTTTCTTAGCCTAATATGATAGGAAGGTCTTTTTATCTTAGTTGAAATACATTCATGCCAGTTTGTAACGAAGAGCAGCGAAGAAACACGACTACGAAATAATCTAACCCAAGGTGAAAGACGGGCATTATATATTCTCCGTTACAACTTTTGATCTGGAATTAAATCTGACCCCGGAAGGGTCAGTCGGGTGACATGTTGCAGCTTCTTATCACTTGACCTCAAAGTCCACGAAGGCGTCGGCAGAGAGCACAAAACAGTGGAACTTCAGATATTCTCAACAGCAACACGTCCTCTCGTAATTTTCAAAATGAAACGGATTTTTTTACTTCTTATTTGCGTGGGTAAGTTGGTGGAATTCACATGAATTTAACATGAACAAATTTCATTTTTATGAAAATTTTATTTCTAGTTTTGTTTCTCAAAATTACTATGTTAATTATTATAATTTTTGTTTAGCTATTGCTTATAGCAGCGAAGATCAATCAGATACCAATGTTGAAGACATTGAATTAATTGATGATGAAGTAATAATTAAATGCATGAAGAATGGAGATAGCGAGGCCTTTCAAAAGGCAAAGGTATTTAAATTGTAATTTTAATATTAATTTTAATACTCATGACTTATACTAAGAACATTCCTGTGTATAGCATGCTCGACAAAAACTTGCAACTTGTGGAACATCACTCTTGCACACTGACAAAGTACTTCCAGAAGTTCGAGCTGCTATTATGGGAGGGGGCAGAGGTATAGGCCCTATCATTAAGAAAGTTTGCAAGTAAGTATACATTTCATACAAAGGAAATAATAAGAATTATTCTCTAATGAAATATGTATTTTTAAATGGTGGATTTAACTTTTTTATGAGTGTAATCGTTCATAAATAATTCAAAACACTTTTAGAAAGCATTTCAAAAATTCAAAATAAAATCGAACGTGTTATTTGATATATGAATGTTATATTCTAAAGCGTGTAATTCTTCCATCCGTAGTTGTATTTAGTAATTCTCTAATTCATATTTCAAACTAATAGTTGCAATAGTATTGTAATATGGGATATTGAGTTATATCCACGGTACCATAATTCTCTCTTTAAATTTATTAAACCCGACAGAGATATTTCCGTGATATTCCCACCTTAGATTCTCCTACTAACTCTACCTCTAGCATAAACTACGCTCGTAAATGTGCTCTGCCTATTTTAAAGTTTATTTTCTTAATTTTATTTTCTCGAGTTTTTGTGATTCTGTAGGTGCACCAAAGTATTTTCTTTAGTGTAGTGTTATAAGTATTTTGTTTCGAGTGCGTTAAGATACACTTAGGCTCGAAATACATTACTGCACCTTGAACAATTCAAACGAACGTTATCAATTCTCATATTCCTTTTTTTTTTTTGTTATTCCAAGGTGTGATAAAGTGTAAGAAAGGATAATAATTTATATTTTCTGGGACCATAAAGGTAAAATATTACAAGTTCGTTTTAGTTATTTCTTTTAAATTTCCATTCGTATCAAACTCTCATTGTTGTAGTACTTCTTGAAATAGCTTGAATTCATTTCCATAACATCAGTGAGCTAAAAGTACTTCAGAAGTTTTAACTAATTTTTTTCTTATTTCATTGCAATAATTAATTATCTCTTTAGAGAGAGACCCGTTTTATTAGATGTTATCGGTCTTCTTGTTTTGCGTCTGCTTTTGTTGTGAGTTCACAATAATGGAAACCATCACATTCCTTAACGCATTCAAGGCTGACCTCCAGAAGTCGTACAAACACTTATTGTATTTTATCGATACTCGTATCAGTGCTTTCGCTGTTCTGTATTTTCGCCGTCTTTCCAACTACTGCCACCTGTATCAACCCAAAACGCATCACCAACACATCTCTTCACACAAAATATGTTTAGTGTATTATACATTAGTGTACACATGTCCCATTTCCCCCCTCTACCCATCCCTCCCATTTCTTTCATCCCATCTTATTCTGCACACAAATCCGTAAACCCTTCTCTCAAACCCCGCACTGGTCAGCACGGTCGTCCAAGAACACGTAAAATTGTGCCTCCCATTACTATGAAAGACAACACTTTCACGCAAAAATCTAGCGTTCTAATTTTACCTTATTTGCATTGCTGCCAAATGTCCGCCATTATGCGTGGAATTATTACCTACCACTTCTCTGTGACCGCTCTTTTAAGCCAATCGCTCGTTTGGCTGAAATTATTAGAGAACTGAACTCTCACGAAAAAAAAATCACAAAGCGGGAAAACTTTATAATTTTTGATGGTCAGAATTACATATATCTGGGAGGTCAAATCAATCCTTGTGAACGTTTACAGATACTCGAAAAGGCCTCCCAACGCACTAACATTATACTTTCTAGCCTGCCACCACGCTACAACATGCCTCATCTAAACTATGAAATTAACAACGCAAACATCGCACTAAGGCCCAATTTCACCAAATGTAGAATAATCGCGATTTCCTTAAACGTGATTAGGTAAATGGAATCGCGATTACATTTTATGCGTTTCACCAAGCAAAACTAATCGTCGATTAAGTTGCTCAATGTTTCTGAAGAATCTCTGGGTTGGTAGTAGTTTTACAGTGCATTATGGGTAATTTGAAGACAAATGACGGGAGGAAAACGCATCATGTTGCTCACTACCGCCACCTAAGGACACCATAGGCAGCAGCGGGCCTCCCTCGTGCCACTGAACATAACCTATAAACCGAGCTACGAGCAAACAAACAAAATGGACGCCATATTTCTCGCAGTTCTGAAGAAAATCGCGATTTGCGCTGGTAATCGAAGGGTCCCCGAACGTTTAAGCGTTAATCGCGATTTTCTCGTAAATCGAAGATGGTGGAACGCGCATTTTGATAATCACGATTTACTGCACAGAAAATCTCGTTTAAGACATTAAA
>NNCF01132689.1:143697-188894 GCA_002313205.1 Laupala kohalensis | reverse complement strand
AAAAAAAAAAAGGGGGGGGCATGATTCGAATACTTGGAGAAAATAAACTTCTCTTCAACAAGGGAACTTTCTTTGTGATCTATCAAATATTCGTAGTCACATTTGAAAATTTTTGTTGAACAAAAAATTGTAGACGTATGTTTAACAACAAATGCTCTAATTTATTGTGACAAAATTAAAACAATCTAAAACATTCATTAAATATTACAAATACTTCTTTGATTTTCCCAGAAACTCCCTAGAGACAAAGATTTCAACTACATTTTGATTAAGTTCTTCGTTTATTAATCATGATGAAATTGGGAGAGAGTGCAATGTTCCCAAACATTGGTAGTGATGAAAAATTAGCTCTTCATTAACTACTTGAGGTTTGAAACATAAGATACCAATTACCCTAACAACATGGCATTATAAAGAAATAAGGAAATTTCTTATTGTTACAGCAATTTTTATTTTGGTTGTTGTACTAAAATATCAGTTTGTGCGATAATTTCACCATCAACGTTCGACGATTTATTTGACTTCAAAGATTTCAAGAGGAATAATTTGACATACAGCAAAATCATTTTTAAATGTTTTTTTTTGTCTTCTTTGTATCACTGTAAACGTACGTTCATTGATTGATGATCGTATGAAATGTAACATATAGTTGTAGAATATATTTAGCTATAAAAGAAAGGGTTCTAATGACCTTGACGTTGACAAGCCCTAAAGCCCCAAGAAAAATCTATAAAAGATGAAAGAAAGAGACGTGATTAATATAATTCAACAATTGACGTTTTATTACCATTTTACATCACTATGGTTATTACCATTTTACATCTAGAAAATAAGTCCCGCGTTAGCTTCTACGTTGTATCATTTTAAATGTCCAAATAAAAATTAATAACTCGAAAAAACTGTTTTCCCCGAGAAACATTGCACAAAATTTGTACTTTATTCATAAATTTAATTACGTCATTTTTCTTCATTTTTTACGTAGATTTCAAAAATACCAGAACAGATGAGATATCTTTAAAAATAATTAAAATCATTTTTTCTACTAGGAAGAAAATATCTCCCTCCCCACATCTGGCTCAAGTGGGTGCAGCTCGTGTTTCATAAAATATTGGATTCTGAATCGCCAGATATTTTACGGTTAAAGGGTATCCCCGGTTAAAATAGGCAAAATGTCTTAAGCCTTAGATTTTCGAATAACCCGGATTAAAGTGTTACATACATCTAAAAATTTCTCTTTCCACGGTCAATATGTTCATTACCCCCTAACCCCTCCCGCAAGGGGCAAAAAACGTGTTTTTTTAAAAAAAAAAATTCTGACCCCTGGATCAAGTAAAAAAATCTGAATTTTTGCGTGACGGTAAGGAATTAAAACATATACTTGGTGAATTTTTCAAGGTCACTCAATGTCATATATGAAAGTTACAGCATTTAAAAGCATACAAAAAACAAAAAAAAAGATACTTTAATATAGAAATTTAAAATGCACACCAAATTTTATTTTGTCATTTGATTAGACGTATAAAACTCTACGTTCATGATTTTTTTCGTTATTTTTGCAGTGGTGCGCCATATTGAAAAAGTCAATTTTCTTCATTTTTTACGTTTTTATTACGCTATTTTACGTTTTTTTTATTAGAGTGCCAAGTGTTGCGATGGAAGTTAATAAATTAGCTTTTAGCACTAAAAACAATGTGTATTTTCCTATTTTCATTGTCTCCGTAACTTAATATTTACTCAAGTTATGACAATTTTAATCCGTCGAAAAATATATTTAATATTACATTCTCCATTGACGTCTTACAAAAATGTCAAGTCAAAATAATAATATCAGCCATAAAATCTGTTTTTCACAATTAATCATTTTTATGAGATTGCATAAAACATTGTGTCCATTGTTGTGAGTTGGTTAGCAACTAAACGACAAAAGCAAATGAGTACACTAGAACTGACAACTAACACTGACAGATATTAGTTTAATAATAATTTTATTACCACAGAAATTGCAAATGAGATATTAAATGAATAAGTAAATAAATAAACCGACAACTAAAATGACTGAAATAATAATTTAGGACAACTGCAGATAAATTAATTCGACAATAAGTAATGCAATATTATGTTAGTGAGTAATGAGTAACTACAAAAAGAATCAAGAAAACAAATGTAAAATATTGGAAAAATTATATTTACGGCGACGTAACTTGAGCAGCGCAACAATATAGTACTTTATTTATAAGTTAATAATGATGTAACAGTATACGCACCAGAAAATCTAAATGCACCAAAATAATTAATATTAATGCACCAAGAAGTTAAATTTATGATTCCGTTTGTACTTACGTAAACTTTATCACACCTTTGAATGAAAACAATATGAAATTATATTCGGTCCTTTAGGCTTGATAACCTTAGGAAATGTTTTTAGTGTTTTGTCACTTAATACTCACACAGAACAAAGAATTTTACACTACAATGAAAGTTAGGATCTAAATGCAACTACTGAGTCACAAAAACTCGAAAAATATAAGATAAAAAGTTAAAATGAAAAGCATAGGTTATGCAATGCGTTGTACTTACTTGTATGAGAGAGATGGATTGTATTTCAGGAGAAGCTTCCCGGCAATAATTCGCCTCAAGTTATCTCGGAATAAAATCGTTATAAAGGAAAGAAACCTTTTAAAAAGAGAATGTATTTTACAAGACAACGATGGTACAGAAAACACGAAAGACGGTGTTTTGCTATAAGGGCTTATCATTTTCCTCCTCATATAATTTTAAAGCATAGCTTGGGGGGACTAAAATATTAAACACTTACGCTCTGTCAAAAGCATTGTCCGCAGTTGCTTTAGGTGTGCAAGGAAAATAATTGCACGGGTAAAAGTTTTTATCGGACCGTCAAAGGTCGATATTTTTTCTGATTTTACTTATGTGTACGTGCGTGAAAAATATGTACAGTGAACAGTTCTGATTATATTTGTGCAAAGAAATGAATCATAAATTGTGTCATTATTTCTTGATTTCTTCTACATCAAGCCGATAATTCCATTTAACCAACCGGTTTTGTACCGAAAAGCAAAGTACACGGATTTCTCTTAATTAATTATACACTGCTCTTCGAGTTACTGCCGTGACATATCCGAGAAAGGGCAATATAAATTTATTGTTAAAAAACAGTACAAACTGCGTATGACCACGTGGAGGACAATAAACTAATTTACTCTCCGGAAGCAAGCAAACTCGTATTCCTGAAATCGTAGGGAATGTTACGACAAAAATTATGAAGCAAATGTCAGTTTAAAATCAGGGCAAATTGTGCAGTTTTTCAACACATTTGTTAGGAAGGGCATTGAAAGTTTAATATTAAGGCCTCGAGCGTATATAACGAAAGTGTTAATAGTGACACTCTAATTAATGACGGTCCATTTGAAAGGTATTGTCCATTTTTGATCCAACGGAAATCGTTGAGAGGGTCACTTTCGTTAACAGGGTCATTTACATCAGTTATATCTGATTTCATAACTCCGTAATGTCTAATTGTTTCAAATATACATGTTATATATTACATGTCAAGATTTCGGTCACTTGTTGTGGAGCAGAAAATAAGTTGTTAAATTATGTAATTATCTATTTGTCTGTTACAATACAGCACGTAAATTTTGTCATTAGTTATACCTGATTTCAGGGCTTTTAAATCTCGTGTTATTTTGACATAAGCAAATTTGTAGACGCGGCTACGAAAGTAGCGCGCGACATACCTTGAGCAAGATTAAGGTTTTGAAATGGTTCTTACTTTACATTAACAAAAAAGATCGTTAAAGACCTTAACTTCTCTTTCATGTGTGGGGCGGTGGCTCACGTTTTGGATAATTGTAATAAGCCGTATGTCAAAAAGCAAATCGCCTGCCTTTCCGCCCCTAAATGTTTCTGCCCTAGGCCTATGTTGTCCATACGAACAAGTCGGCCCTTGGTCACGATATAATCGTCGTGTTTAGATTTAAGCTTGCCCTTCGCGCTGATTCGTTTCGCTCGAATACGCATGTAGTGTACACCCAGCCCGCAATGAACACGCGTTTCGAATTACCTAAGGTGTTAGTCTACTGTACAGAACAAGTACAAAACGTGATTTTTATATCCAGCTGAAAGAAACAGCACTTCCTTTGTCGGGTTTCTGAGCGCACCGATACTACTGGTCGCACTTCTTTCAGCCTTCGATTAAGCTTTTTTTTAAGATGGTCGAACAATCCTATAACTTCATAAAGTTGGAGAAAATTCATGTCGGATGATAACAGCGTGCGTCAAAATTGTATTTTATTACATTTCCATACCGTTAAATAATATTTACAGTTGGAGAACGTACATTTTCAGAACTATTTGCGTGGAAAAGTTCCCCTACAGGGAAATACTTTTTTTTAGCAGACACTAAATGTATACGAGAAAAATAATGATGGTTTTAAAAGTTCTTTTAAATATTTTTTCTGTTTGTTTTGGTGGGAAATTTATGCTGAACCCGAGCAACTAATATTTTTGGCGATGTTACCGGTACTGCTTGTTGAAACCAAAATAACATTTACTGCAATAAATAAAATTACCAGCGAATGACAAGATATTGACAATTACTTGTTAACTGTTCTGAAAATTTATTTACATATGTTAGTAACACGCTAGCTCGCTCATCATCTAGTACTTCACGTGGGTTCCTGCCTGAAAGGAGTCATAGCCTTAGTGCCTTAGTCCAGACCACCCATAAAGGTGGTTCCAGACATTTGTCATTCGGCGAATCCCGAAAGGCGAGCATCGCTTAAGACACCCACACGCTGCGGGTAGGGTGAGCACCGGTATTAGTGACATGACAAAGAAGCAACCCAGCCACACCATTCGCGAGCGGTTGTTTGGGATTCACAGCTGTTTACTATAGGGTCATTCCGTGTCAAATTAATACAGGGTGTAAACCTCATCATCTCATATTTGATAAAATTATTTAGGGAGGTATTCATCATATGGATTAAGAAAGGTATAAATGGCGGAAAGTATTTCAGTTGGCGGAGTCAACAAAGATTCCAATAATATCTATTTTGAGAATATCGTCTTATTGCACTTCTAAGACATCCCACTCTCCACATGTCGTAGCTCGTCGGATGAAGCTGACCCATCCACCCGAGGCCACATGAATCCGATAGCTGCCTCGACATCTTTTCAATAGTTACTGGGGCGTCTTAATGAGATATAACAGCTTCTGGATGAAACATGGGCGTTCGTCATCGCTCAGGGCAGCGCGAGTGGACTGAGCAGCCTCAGGTCCAGGAGCAGTGGCTGATCCAAGGGAGGGGGGTGATGGGACGATCGGATTTATTTAATATGGATTTATTTTTAATATTGCGTTGGATACTTTCGTTTCGCTACTAGGCGACTACGCAGTGTCTGGGTCAGCTGATAGTTTTTGTTGATGCAATGATGGAGGAGGTCCTCTTCCACCAGTGGTAGCATTTCTCACGCGAGTCTTTAAGTGAGCTCCCATCCAATTCCTACATCCAGTAGCAGCATTATCTTGTCTGACAACAAGTGTTTAAAACAGTGGAAGTGTTTATGTTTTCAGTCTCGTACTTGCATTTCCATGGTTCTTTTGAAATGTACTTCTGTATAGAATAACATTGCGCTGCATATAAAAATAATTACCATGCGAGACGAAATGCTATAGAAAGGATAAGTAGAAACAAGTTATGTAAGTCCGGTGATGTTAACTACGAATAGGGTTCAGAGTTTGTAAACCAAACGAAAAAAATATTTAATGAATTTATCGCACTCCTTTCTGTATTTTACAAAGTCCCCATGTAATAGTATATCTTGTAAAAATGGCCATTGAGTTGCCATCTGTTACCACCAAATGGCCATTCATTTCAAGTGGCCACCAATGAACCTTTGGCGATAACAGATGGACACACTAATGGCCATTTGCCCCACCGGTGACTCAGGTGGTAGTGTAGTCGCTCATCACCAAGTCATTCCAGGTTCAATTCCCGATGGGGCCAGAAAATTAGTAGCTTTTCACATTAATGTCCCAGTTTATATAGCAGTGACTACTGAAAAGCAAATCTTCCTTCCTCTATCCATCTCCTCCTAGTATCAACAACTCTATTATTAACTCACCCCTCCACATGGGCCAAGTTGTTGGTAAACCCAGTTAACTAGACCACCTACTAACAATGGCCTATCACCCAACTCCTAACTCCTATCGCTTCATGTAAATAAGCTTCAATAGCATGCTACATTTCTCTTTTACAAATACAACAATATATTAATGGCCATTTTTACTGGAGATATTACATTCACTTAAACTTTTTCATAATCTATTGTATCTCTTCTTTCTTTCTTTTTTTATTGCTCTGAAGTTTCTATTATACAGATCGCTCACTTAAGATCATTTTGAAACTACAAACAATTTAACTTCCACTTTCTAAAAAATATGATACATAATCAGGACACAATACATTTTATATATAATTTTATATAAAATACATTTTCTCCAGATATGTGCCAATTTTGATTTCTCAATTAAGCGGTCACCTACCAGCTATTTAGAATGACTGTGAATTTGTCATGACTAGGTTTCTCAGAACACCTCTGTTTCCCTTTCCCTTAATTCTACTCTATATCATTCACCTGAGGGAGATGTGGCTTGAAAGGACATTTGACATCCCAGTAATTTCTCTACCAAAAGATCAGAGACATATTGCATCCCTCATAACTGCAATTCCATTCAGAAACAAGTCAAGGTAAAGGAGACTTTATCCTAATATACAATTTACAAAAGACAACAGGCAAATTATTTTAACCAATCATAAATAATGTGATATTTCCCAGGAATAACTTTAAAATAATTCTTGAATCCATTATTTTTCTTGGCATTTCAGATCCTATCAGGCTTTGGGACATCAGTGTCTGAGTCAGTATTTAGAGGAGTTGAAGCCATGTCTAAATGAATCCCAAGCAAGAGTGGAGGAATTAGTTGTTCGGATGTCAGAGAAAAGTTGGGAATATGCTTGTCAAAAGGATGGTTTAAGGGCTCAAAGTAAGTAAATTAGGAGAAAACTTGATGTAAGAGATATTTTGAACTACCTGAAAGAAATGTACCCTATCTATGTCATTCCAAACTTTTGTATTTTGGGATGTATAACTTACTAATTCATGAAGCCAAAATACTTAAGTTAACTTTTACCAACTCCATTGAAACTCATTAATAATTTTATATGTATTCTCTGTGTTTATAACTGAAATATTGAATATGAATAAATTATATCTACGTTCAATGAGTATTTTTGTTATAGATATATGATATAGATGTACTACATTTTAAAAAGGAAATCTGACTCTTCTTATTTTTTGTATCATAAACTTTCCATCTGCAGTAAAAATGATCATTAGCCACCACTGGGTGAAACATATATTTTTACAGTTTGAGCAGAAGATACACAAGTTTTTCATATAGATGATGAAACTCATTTATCTTGACATTTTCCAAACAAAGTACTTCTCAAGGACTTGAAGGGACATATCAGGAAAAACCATCAGTAAAATTTTGATAATTAAAGAGCATCCAGCATAGTTTTTTAATTGGCATTAAATCACATTCTGAACATTGTTCCAAAGGTTTTTATTAAAATAGGTGAAGATTTTCCTGGAATTGAGTGTTTGTGTAAATGTATTCGTACTGTGTTATTAAAGTAAAAATTATTTTTACCATTAAAAATAAGCTCTTGATTTTCAGTGTTTTTCAAAAATTCTACCATATCTTGCTTTGAAGAAACTAGTCCAGAAATACTTCAGTGTGTTGCACCATATTTTCCTCAATTACGAGCAGCAGGAGATCCTACAAGAGCAGTTGCTCGAATTTTGGCAAATCAAGAATGCAGGTAAATTTTAACTTAAAGAGAAATAAACGTAGGTATTTTTGTATTCATTATGATCATTGAAATTTAGGCAAATTCTTCAGAAGAGTTTGTTAACATTTCCACAACTTGGATCACTAGTAAGAAATGGAACAGTATTGTACTCAAATCAAATGATATAATTTCTTTTTATAACTTTTTTCCTAAAGTTATGAAAAATTCAAATAAGAGCAAGAAATGAATAAACAGAAAGCTAACATGACATTTTTACCTTTTAATTAGTTATCACTGTGTTTGCAAAAGTCAATATTCCATTTTTCGTGATACATATTATACTAATACTGTGAGACAAAAATTTGAATATCATTTTTTTTTTTATGCTGGGGTTTTAGGGCTTGTCAATGGCAAAATATCATATAGATTCATTGGTTATCATGGATATTTGGATATGATATTCATCATATTGGATCATATTGATTCATCATATTTGATATTCATCATATAGATTCAAATATCATATAGATTCATTGGATGGTATAGTATTAAAACAAAAATATGGAAATTTTCAGGATAGAAACAATTGAGACAGGAGGCTGAGAATCAACATGTTCTCAATTTTTCTCAAACATCCTTTTATTTCAATCTGTAATTTAAAATATCTCATAAATTTTTCTACATAGATCCAACATTTTAAGTAAGCATTCTAATTTACAATTTAAACTCCAATCCATCAACTGGCCTCCAATCCTTCAACCAAATCATGAGGTTTGGTGGAAGAACAGGAGGACTATGGCCTGCACCTTACCACATCAAAAAATAAATAATTAAGTAATTGAAAAATACGTAAAAGATATAAAAGAGCCAACATTCTGAAGAAACCCTTGTTTTATAATTTTATTTTCTTATGATTTTGTTTCTTGCTCTTTATTCCACTCTTCCTTTGCAGTAGGGATATGTTTATGAGTAAATTTAAATAATTGTAAATTCAAATATAATTGTAATGGAGATCTTTTTCCTGGATATCATAAAAAAAATTCTTATTTTATTTCATTTTTTCCAGTGCTTTTTTAACTGCAGCTAATTGTATTGTAACAGAACTTAAGAAATGTAATGATCAAACTGCTGCCAACTTGGTATCTGGAAGTTTCAATGAAACTCTTAGTGTGAGCCCATGTAAGGAGTTTGAAAGTCCCTTTATGTCTGATAATAGAAAGCTAACAACTTTACAGTCACTGCTTGATGCCCAATCTTTACAAATGGTTTTAATAAATAAACTTGATGAACTTGTAAAAAAAATTAATACTGAACGTGAAGAAGCTCGACAACAACATTTTCACAAACAAGAAAACCTGAAATCTATACTTCAAAATCAGTCAAATCTTCTGAATATGTTCTTGATGATTGTTGATGAAACATCCAGCAACAAGGAAAGTCACCGTAGATCATTGAAACATTGAATTATTATTAGTTTAATGTATATTTGCACTTTGGAGTTGTTAAATATTCTATTAAAATTAACTTATACAATTAATGAAAGTTGTCTGTGATTGATCTTGTTACAATAAGAGAATCCATTTTTATGTTTCAAGACACAGCATATGGAACACAAATATAAATGATTTAATTAATTTAATGTCCTTGATTTATATTATTTAATGTATGTAATGTAACATTTAATTTAATAGTACAAAAAATCATTAAAATAAATACCAATTTTCTGAAAACATTTTTTTAGTTGTGGTTTTACTTTCCTACCATTTGAGGTAGAGAAGATGTACCTTTTAGTTGAAGTTATGTGAATAAATAATCATGTCAAAAGTAAGTACCTGACATATATCTTTAATTTAGCTCTGGTTTGTTGTATGGAAGAAGCTCATTTAACTGACCCTCACTTATCCTGAGTTTCAGTTTATCTGGATCAGTTTTATTACTAAAATATAACTTTTTTATTTACAATTTAGTTCTAAAGCACAACTAAAAGTTTTAAATTCTGACAGAAATTGCAACAACAAAAATTGATAATGTTATTTACTTAATTCAACACAAATTTTGGATTAAATATTACAATTTAATACAAAATCAAATAATACTGTATCCTAAAGGATTGTGTGTGATTGTCTGGAGAGTATGTTTTTTGACCATGTGTTTTGCTCATCTTAATTGAGTAATGACTCACTAATTATGGGTATATTTTCAATACTTAGTAGTTTATAAATATTAATTACTTTATTTTCATACTTAACATGAGATACATGTGATCTCAGCTCTTCTTTGTTTTATTGATATACCATTACACTTAGATTAACCAAATTTTCCATAATTACTGCTCCCAGTTTTTCTGAATAAACAAGTTTCTACTGCTCTTATTTTCTTGATCATCATGTTTGAACATGCTCACTAGGGTGGGCTGAAAAAATTCAAAATATTTTTTTCTAGTCATAATACCACAGAAAAGTTGCAAATTAGAGAGACTAAAAAGGGGTAAAACACGAAATAAAATCTGTTCATATCTTCCAGTCACACATGTACCCTAAAGTTTGCTGAAATTTGGAAAAATTCACGTTTATAAGATCATTTTTATCATTTTTTAATTAGCCTTTTCTTGAATGCCATAGTTCAAACTCTGATGTATTAGAACCATAGAAAATAATGTTTCAATATTATTGAAATCCATCAACGTCTTCCAATTATGCAATACCTTCAAAATTAAAGAAATTTTGAAAAAAATTACAAATAGAGGTAGATTACACTTCAAGGGAAAAAAACTAATAACTCTTTTTTTGGTTTTCTATATTAAATACAAGATTAAATGTTTAAAAGCAAATTATTTATAACTCAAGTTTGGTTCTGAATGTTGATTATTTTGTGTATTATAGAACAAACAAAAATCGATCCCACACACACCATTATCGTAAAGACATGAAGAGATTTCGATTAATTTTTATGACGTTCATTATACTTTCCTTATACCTATGTTTAATTGGAAAGTAAAGACCCGAAGAATAAGTGATTACCAGAGGCAAATACCTTCTTTCAACTGAAGACACCGCTGATCGGTGTCGTAGGGACGGCATTAACTCTCTCACGGAAGTCACCCAGTAGTCAACACTTATTAGCTCCTAAATAAATATGTTTGTCTAATATTATACATATGGTATACTTTGCATTACTATGAATAGATAATTTTCAGTAGTTTAGGAATGTGAGGCAAGCAGAATTTAAGACAAATGGTTATTATTTTCTATTTACCCTCTGTGTGTGTTCTACCGCGTAAATACAACGTGTCAATTCCATAAAATTTAAGAACTACTCCTTAAACCCAGAAACACACACACAAAAACTTATATGTTTAACGTAAACTGCGCAGTTACCAAATTCGTAAAATAGTTACGTATGAAATTATCATTCGTTATATTCATGGTTACACAGCAGTGTAACTGGGTGAGTAAACTATGATTTGAAACCCTTTACGAAAAATATTTTTCCAATTCATTTCGTCAAGATCATGATGTGAGTGGTCATACATCGGTACTGTATTAAAAGTTTTTTTTACAATTGATTGAAAATCATCTGTCCAATTTGTGAGCCATCCGAGCGCAAGCTCGCCCATATATTTTCATTTAACAGACATTAGAGAAAATGACAATTTATCTCTTTTTAATATTCCTTATGTTTCAATCAGTCGAAAAATATACATAGCAGGAAAATGTATATAAAAGGAAATGAAACATGAAAGACAATCTGGTATTCTGATACCTAAATATGTGCCATGAGTAAAATAAATAGGCAGAATGCCCTAGAATAAATAAGATTTTATATTGAATAAAACATAGTGATTTTGTTGGTGTATTTATTATCTATGATCATGAAAACTAAAAAGTTACAAACTTAGGTACTTTTTTCATATATAGCAGAAACAATCAACCTAAAATATAGTCTTGGTTAAAATAATTTGTTAAAAAAATATTAACAAATGAAAGAAAGATATAAGAGAACTCTCATAATAAGGAGCTATTTTCTAGATATGCAACCTGTTAAACATGGCTGTAAAAATCATATCCTAATTATTCAAAAATTTAGCAAATTCTTAGAAATGCATTATCCGTGGAACGTATCCTAATCATTTCATACTAATATAAAAAATAAGATTTTGTTTGTACGTTTATTACCTATATGATGAAAACTATAAGCGACGACTTCGAGTTATTTTTTCATAAGAAGCAAAACCATTCAATTTAAAATACACGCTATGCCAAGATTTTATAAATTGTTCAAAAAATGTTTTTCAAATAATGAAGAAAACGTCCCTGGATGGTAACTTTGGAAATTGTAGTCGTTATATCTCGACGCCACCAGCAAGAGAGGCCTTCTCTACCCGTAAATTTATTGAAATCTCTTAGAAGGGGTCGTGAGCTATTTTTTGTTTTACCTAGCACTCACAAAAAATCACGAGGTTTTCGCGAAATGATATTTAACGGAATATTGCAAGATTCGTCGTGTCCTCGAAAGATAAAGTTATTTTTGAAATATATTACAATCAATTGAAAGAACAATTACTAGAATAAGTATTTGTAAACGCATTTATAAAGTATTCTTTCTATATCATCACTTATGACCCCAGTGTATCCGGAAAAATTGACTAATAAAGTTAAATGTTAAAACAAATTGAATGATCTAAAAGTAAAACAAAATTATTTCTATTTTATACCTCATTAGCTTCAAACAACAAGGCAGGTCTTGAAATACAGGCCCCATAATTTTGTTATAATATTGTGTGTTATTAATATTCTACCTTAGTGCAAAGGTTAATGCTAAATACGATAAAATTTACACAATCTGAATGAGAACTTTGTGTGTGACTTCTAAAAGTGACAACCTGCTTCATAAGAAGTGGTTTTGTTCACGAACATAATTCTCGCAATAGGAATAATATTCATCGTCCTGGCGAGTCAACCACTCTTTGCCAAAATGGACCATATCGTTCAGGAATCGCTCTGTTTAGGGTAAAAGCTTCAGTTTCGACAAACTAAGCTCAAATTCTTACCAAATCGTTCGTATTTTTTGTATTCGTTCACATCATAACCTGCAGTCTCGTTTTTCCTTCACCATACTTTACACGTTCTTTGGTCTGATTATTTTTGAAACTATTTAGATTGTCTACTTGCAACGAAAAATATTCATTTTCCAGAACTCCTGTTTTTGTATAGTCGACACTGTCGAAAATGAAAGAGTCAGTAGTTTGTAAACAGCTGTCGCGAGACCTCAAGCGCCCGGTGTGAACTTAAGCAAAGCGCCCCTCCCCCTTCCCAGCCGTTCCTGACCCTATCGTACTATCAATTGAAGCACTTGAAAACAACACCAATCTTAGAATTCACTACATCAAAGACATGTAATGATTGATTTTTGCCATAATTACGGTAGTATTAAAATAATTAGTAAAAAAATAACCATTACTAAAAATCAGAATGAAGTCATTTGAAAAAAGAAATATTTCAAGAATAACATTATTTGACATACTTCCCGCATGAAAATCACGAAATTTTACACCAGTCTTAAGGAGTACGTCACGTACAAGAATTCTGAAAAAAATAAACACACACTTTTCTCTAACAATACTATAGACTGAAAACAAGTTAAAAAGTGAAAATAAACTACCTAAATAAATTACATGCCAAATGGTATTTTCCTAGTTTTAGAATGAGCGAAGTGATACAGTACTCTATTAATTCCTCTTTTCACCTATTCACTTTCAATGGAAAGGATCACCAGTTCATCGAGTCGTTGCTTCGGTCAGAGTTGATGTAAGTTATGTTTTGATCAACTTGAGCTTGCTGAAGCTTCATTTAGGACAGGATACAGTGACAGATACTTTTATTAATACACGATGGCTTATCCAAAGATTTGTAAGCAAATCGCTTCGGCCTGTGTCTTTTGTCAACTCCAAGTCAACGGAGTTGACTTCTTATCCTTCTTAAGAATTGACCTCACATGGAGTAACTCATACACTAATGGGTGTTTATATCAGAAACCCTTTGCTGGTGAGGTGAACTTGGAGCTGCTTGTAATTTTGTTTCAGGTCTTTTTTTTTTCAGGGAAATTATTCAGATCGAAAAAAATTTCCATTTCGCTTGATGACTCAATAGCTTTCATTCTTGATATTCATTCATTGATGTAATTATGATGAACTTGAACGTTTACGCATCGATGCAATTATGGTGTCAACTAGACGATAAGAGACATCTCTCTTGAACATTTCTTCACGAGAGGTCTGAGGTACATCAAATCTTTCGTAGGAAAAAAGCTGTTTCTTCCTACGATTACGCTTTTTTACAAAAAAACGGGCTCCATTTCCAACTCATCTGCAATTTCATACGCTGTTATAACTACATCTGTTAATCCCTCTTCTCTGAAAATTTTAGATAATCCAGACATCTCTGAAATTAAATGAATAACGCAGAGCTACCTGCAATATTTTCTTGGGATGTTATACTTACTGACTTCACTTCATACAATACATCATTCTACACATTCCACTGCTGATTATACACCAACGTTTAGTAGATCCTGAAAATATTGTAAACAAATCCTCAATACCAAAACGCAGTGTGGATTTTACTAAAGATTTATCAGGATCCAATATGTGGCAGCCACATAAAGTGGAGACAGAAAGAGTAAATTCTTTAAGAACATGTGACTGAACACCTTTTTCCTCTCCTGCCATATTCGACCCGCTGTCGAGGTCCTCTTGGCAGATAGTCTAGGGGCGTATTGAAGCAGGTAGGAAGTTACGGTTTGGCCACCACCCCCTTCACCAACATCTGGTGGAAGTTTGAAAAGAGAAAATTGCGGTGAGATAAGAGAGTTGAAGTGTTGCCTCACCACGGGGGCAAGAGACGATGACGTCATGCACCATACGACGTCACACACCAAACGATGACATCTCACAGCAAAGAATGGCGTCACACAGTAAACGATGACATTATACTAAAAAATCAACCCCGTCCAAAAAAAATAATCCTTCCCCATTCAAAAACCAAAATTACAGAAAAGATGACGTGCTTTGAAAGTGATACTAGGAAGGATTGCACAATATGATGTAATAGTTTCATCAAGCACATGCACTGACCTGTGCCGTGATCTGAACACGACTGAGGAAACGGTTTCCTCACGGTTAGATATGCGCGCGTATTCCTCCCACCACTCACATCTAGGCATGTCATGTGATGGGGTTAGGATGGAAATAGAGTCACGTGATGCGTTAGGAGTATGGGTAGAGGCACGTAATGGGGCAGGAGTGGGGAAAGGGGAGGGGAATCTTTGGAGAGAAAAATTATTACCGAAAACCGGGACCTTTAAATCTCCATTTTAACGCTCTCCCCCCTGAGCTATTTCGGAAAGAATGATTTGCAATGTCCGTAAGGCAGAGCAACGTATTTTTAATTTGTGGGTTTAGGGTTTAAAAATTTTGTGAACATCAGCTGAGCGTCTTACCCAATTTGTGACGATACAATGAACTTTAAGACGATTTCGCCTCGATAATATGACGTACCAATGAACTGCTAAAACCTCTTAAACAAGAGGGATACGGACATATAGATCTCACCAAAGAGACGCTGTAATTCACAGTCTGCGGACGAATTTATTAATGCCTGATCAGGTATTCTAATTTTCCATTTTGTGTCTATGTAACAACTTATGCATATTTGCTTGCATGATAGAGTCAATTCGTAGTCTGTCACTGCAGCCATTCTTAGGATTAAGTGTGTGAAATGTATACCATCCCTACATGTACACCATCCCTGCATTTTACGATATGGTAATAAAAACAAATTGATTTCCAAATAACTGGGGGATTTCTCAGACACTCAAACGAATGGTTATCTTGTCCTTTTATTGCAGGACCAAAATTACCTATGAATCATGTGATTGCTAAAAAGGACTTGATTGAAGCTGCTTTTTGAATTCCGTTTCCACATCGCGTTGGACGCCGGGCTGCACTGCGGATCAGCAACATAGCCTTGAAATTTTTACCCGTCCCTAAAGAACCTTTGACACCGCGTGGAGCTGTCAAATAGCAGTCACATGCAAAACTGCTGGCACCTGGAACGGAACCGCTTGCGACGGCGCTTAATTCAACTTTCCATTAGTTCTCTTTAAACTAGTCGGAAAAAATGAAATTTCTCACAATTGAAGAATATTTATGGCGAATAATAACAGCGCGCATCAAAATAATATTATAATTAATTTCATTAATAAATGATTTCATTCCATATTATGCAATACTTTATATTAAAATAGAAAAATATATTTCATGAACCAAAATAATAATTAAAGTAATATATACATCCATTTGGATGTGATTAGGTTGTTTTATAAGGTATTTTATTGTTATTATTGGACTCAAGGGTTTTTCCTTTTTATACATATATTAAAAGTAGTCTAAAAGATTAACCATTAATTTTTCCATTTAAATTCTTAACCTACACACTTATCACCTAAATTCTATCCAATGATACCCTTTAGATTCATCTTATGTAACAACTTCATTGTGTTCTGTGTATCGCACTATAAACTACACAAGATAATGTGGTTTGATCCTCTTCAATCTTCGGATTTGATTTTGGTTCTCAGCAGTTGAATAAGTTGTGTATTTACATGATGATGTAGTCTGGCTTCGTGCTTGCCTGCAAATTTTTTATTTCGTCTTCAACTGTTGGGATTCCAAGATCTCGATGAAGATCGGATTAGTGAACGTACGATGGTGCGTTGACTATATTTTGCAAAACCTTGTTTTGGAAAGTTTGAAGTTCATGTTAATATTGTTTGCACATCCCCACAATTTGATACCATATAGCCATACAGGTTTTAGAACTCGATTATAGATCAGTAACGTGTTATAAACTGTAAATTTGGTGTTTCTTCCAATAAGTCAATGGTATTTTCTATATTTAAGATCCACCTCGGTTCTTTTTTTTCTTTACGTGTTCCTTCCACTTCAATTGACATCGTGTCATTCCGAGATATTTGGCTTTTAACGCGTAAGGAACTGTTGTACATTTGATACATAACTGTGTTGGTTCTGCTATGTTCTTGTTGGTGAATTTAACATGTGTTGATATCAGTTCGTTGAGATTAATTTTCTATTTTATGGTCCAGTTAACTATTTTGTTGCTTGCTATTCGAAGTTTTCTCGTTGAATTTTCTCGATCATAGTCAGTGGTGAGCAATATTGTGTCAACAGCGAATGTAGTTATTGCAGTGTCTTTCATGGTTGGTAGGTAGCTGGTACATAAGAAATAGAGAATGAGACCAATAACGCTTCATTGAGGAACTCCCCCCTCTTACTTCCTTTAAGTCCGAGTATTTATTATCTTGCTTTATTCTAAAGAACCTGAGATATAATATGTTAAGGTTTGTACTTACTCTATAGGTAACATTTTGTTTTGTTTGTGCAGTAGACCTACTTGCCACACTTTATCGAACGCGTGTGCCACACCTATAAAGGCTGACGAGCATACTTGTTTCTCCTCAAGTACACGATCCATTATATCAGTAATACGATGTACCTGGTCAACAATTGAATGTTTTACCCTTAAGCCAAACTTAAGGAATGAGGTTATTGTTTTCTATTATTGATTCAATCTTTTCAATAATAATATTTTTTTAAATTTGAGATGATTGACAGCAATGAAATGGGTCTGTAGGATTTAATATCATTCGGTGGTTTGCCTGGCTTTGACAACACAATTGCATCTTCTACTTTCCAGCATTCAGGGACATGATTTCATCGGAGAGCTTCATTGAATACTTGTCCAGAAAATTCTTTTCTGGGTAATTGTTTTAATATTTCACCAATGATTAAGTCGTACCCAGGTGCTTTTTTGTCTTTAAACCATGCTTCTTTTCCTCAGCAACTTCTTTTGGAGTAACCGGAAGTATATTTTCTATTGGATATATTAAATAGGAAATATGATGTAATACTATATTTTCTCTATTTAATTTGGTGTAAATATGTCCGCCAAATGTTCAGGAAAAAGTTCGGATTTTTGTTTATTGTTTCTTGCCCAACTCCACCCATTTTTTCTAACAGGTAGAATATTGACTATGGATCTCTTGTTTTTATTTGTTACCTTCCAGAGTGAATACTCTGTTTCTTTTCCAACCATTTGCTTTTTAAATATAAATTCATCTATTCGTCTTTGATGTTTTGTTTTTCTCTTCTGAGTCTTTGTGTTATATTATTAAGAGCGTTTTTAGATTTCGTCTCTCTTGACTTTTGCCATTTTCTTTGACTATTTCCCTGATTTCTATTCGGTAGTTAATTACTTTTGTTTCGTGCGTAATTTTTTTAATATTGTTGAAGGCTGCAGTTTGAAGTACAGTCATTTTTTTTCTCAGTCTCTTCTTCCAATTGCATCCGATTGCATTTTGAGTTTCATGTTCAGGTTGATTGTCTCTTGGAGTTCAAGCTTGAAACTCCCCGTTAGTAGACTTGTTGACTAGTGTAGGTAGAGTATTTTTAATGATTGTCCTAATTCCCTACCTTTTGTGGTTGTTAATCCAGTTCCCCATTCCTCATGTTTGGCAATTGGCACCACCTAATGTCAATCTTTTCGCTCGGGTGTTAAGTCAAGGTGGTCAGTAGACGGTGCCCAATGTTAGTTCTGCTTTTGCAGTTCTCATTCCAACAGTTGTCAATTGGATTCTTTCATTTTATAAATGACGTTCCTCTTCATTATTATTATTATTAGATCCTTGATTATTACTGCACTATCCTCTTTAGTTTTGTTATCGGAGTGAATTTATAATATTTTATTTTAAAATAGGATTGGGTTGTGTTTCGGAGATAAACACACGTCTATATGTCGCAAATACAAAAGTACTTCCAAATCTTTTCTGGCGATACCGTTTGCATTCAAGGCGGAAATTCTCAAATCTTGCATTTCATAAAATTCTTATTGTCTTTTGGGGATAGCGCCAGTGTCATTTGGGGATAGCTGTTGTCCAATCTTTTGTTTACTTGAAACATCTTCATTATGTTTCGCATCATCTGTATCATTGATGGTTCTGGAACGTAATCTGTAAATTGTTCTCGGTTTTTTGTTGTTGCTTTTCCACGATTTGTGAATATAGAATACCATCCTTCTTCATGTTAGAAGTGGAGGTTTTAGGTAAGCTGTCTAGGTTCTTATACTCAATCATTTCATATCTTTTCTTTTGCAATTCCTTAGCAACTGTGCATCCCCTGTAATTAACGGGATGGGTTTCATTCCATTCAGTTGATACACTTGGATGAACTGTTCGTCGGTTTGAGACACTCCGCTGATAAATGGTTACTTGCTCGTTTCACACAGTTTGTTGGACGATTGCAAAGTTTCTGAGTATTACCATATTTCTGACATTTTTTGAACTAAGCGATAACATTGTTTGTTCATATCGCTCCTATTTTACTTTTTTATCGACAATGTACTCTATATCATAATTTTTGTGTCTTCCGAGTAACCAAAGGTTAACATAAATCATTTCAAAACCTTAATCTTTCTCAAGGTTTGCCACACGCTAATGCCACGCACAGGTAGCCGTATCTACGTATTTACTTATGCCAAAATAAACGAGATTCAAAAGTCTTGAATTCAGGATTAGCTGATGACAAAATATACGTTCTGTATCGTAATAGACAAATAGATTATTGCATAATTTAACAACCTATCTGCTCCCAAACAAGAGAGCGAAATCTTGACGTGTAATATATAACAGTACGTGAGATATGGTGTTTAGAGCACATTCATAACCTTATCACCGGAACCGGTGGTGAGATAAGAATAACACATATGGTGCTTTGAGCACACCTATAGTTTAACACGTATGGTGCATTGAGCACACCCACAGGAGGCGGAGATGGTGTTTTGAACACAAGCTAATGAGAACAAAGGTGGTGTTTGGAGCACAGGGTAGGAGCACGCCCATAGCGTGTGGCATCACCCTCTCCCAAAAATACAAAAACTGAAAAAAAAAATTGAAAAAGATGTTTTTTGGAGCGGAGGGTGTGGAAAATAAAAGGATGCATCTGTGGTTGAAGGTGTGAGTGGGAGAGGGGCGCATGCGTAATGCGTTTGTTTGCACTCACTTGCGTGCGGGCGCCAATGACGTACTGCTGCTTCCTGCGACGTCTGCCGGTGACCCACTTCACTCCAAGCGTGTTGGTATATGGATGTTGGGTTTGGGGATGATCACGTTATACAAACAAGTAGAGATATTTGTTTTATCTCTATCCTGTTGTACGTCATACCCCATCATCACATGATGCAACCCCTTTTTTTATATTTCTTTCGCATGCATCATGCCATGAAAAAGGGATGTTAGAAAAATAAATAAATGGAAAAAAATGAAAACGAGGTGAAGCACTTCACACGAGGAGAAGAAAAAGGTGGGAAGGAACGAGAGAAAAATCAAGTTTTTAAATAAAAAATTGATTTCCTTAAATACAAAATTGTTAAAATGTTATCATCTAAAACTAAACATATTAGATTGTTTTTTTCTTTTTGTTTTTCTTTTTTTTTCATGCAAAGTTTTTATACAAAATCATCATTACCCACTGTGCATAAGTGTTCTGCTTGTTCTCTGTAATAGTGAAGGCGATCGTTATAGATTGCTCGTCTTTGTTCAACTGTGTTCATCTGTGAGAGAGGATCACTCTTGTCCCCTTCACATATGAAGTTACAAATCAACTCGATGAGTCTTACTAAATTCCCCTGCAAAAATGGTTGTGAACGAAGACGATTGTATTGATAAAGGAGTCTTTTGCCACATTCCTATTTTCCCATAAAGTCTCCTATAATGCTACTTCTAACAAAAATACCAATAATTTGAGAAATCAGTCAGCTATGATAGAAAAACACGAGGGGTGTTTTAGTCGTGTAGTTATCAAAATCAATGTTTTAAACAAAGGATGGTGGTAAACGTGAATCGCACGTATACGTCCCAATAACTGATTATGATCATCAAGTGGTTCTCTTTCTGCTGAGTAAGATGTACGGGGTAGAAAACATCGACAAACGGGACATGTACGATGTGTTAGTAACCAATGGTCGATACACGTCTTTCAGAAGACGTGGCTACAGCTTGTCCTTACCACGTCGCTTTCACTGATAGCCTTGGAGAGACAGATGGTATACTCGCTTATCACCCTGTTCGATGCATTAACTTGGAGACACTCCTTATTAAAAACGTTTTATAGCGTATCATAATAGAAAATACACATTGTCACCCATCACAAAAAATTCAACTGCTTTCAACTTGTAATAGTTAAGCCGATGGTTATAGGTTGCACGTCATTGTTCAATCGTGTTCGCCTGTGACTGACAAAAGTTGGTAGACCCTCACTATTGTACACTTCACATATAAAGTTACACGCCAGGTCGATAAGTCTTACCGTAATCACATGCATAAATGATTGTAAACGAAGATAGTTGTAATGAGAAAGGAGTGTTGTCAATTTGATATTGTCACGCAATGCGCTAATGTCTTATATAATGTTTGGTCTATAAATATGTCATGGAGTATACTTATCTGTCAGCGATGATAGTAAGACAGGAGGTCTCCTGTATTCGTATAATGAACATCAAAAATTAATCGTGGATACAGAGGATGGCGAACATAACACATCTCACATATGCGTTCCATCAACTACTGAACATTATGACGTTCTCTTTCCACAGGCACCCTATGAGTCAAATAAAAACATATATTGGAAACCGAGGATGATGAACATTGAGAATAACACGTTTGCGTTCTACCAACTAATGAATCTCTTCAAGTGATGAATCAACATATTTAAGTGATTCTCCTCGCGCAGATACCCTCCTGTTAAACAAACATCGACACACGGGACATGTATGATTCATTTGTAACCAACGGTCAGTACAAGTCTTTCAGAAAACGTGGTTACAGCTTGTTCTTACCACATAGAATTGGAGCGACACTGATAGCTTGGAGAGACAGATGAAACACTCGCTTATCGCCTCGTTAGATGTACTATCTTCTATCAAGTGTTTTAAAATAAACTGTCATCAATATTCCCCATCACGCTAGATGGGGAATGGCATTGATACATGTAGAAATAACAATAATATTATGCGGATTGTTCTAACGTCAGACGATGGTTTGGAAACAATTAAGGGCACTGATGTCTCCCCTAGCAATGCCCAGAAGCACATCACAAAACAGACAAGTGGGGTTGCTACAAATGCTCCACCTCGAAAAGGTCCATACCACATCTCAACACGAATTGTTTGTATCAGATATGTTACAATAGAGAGGAGTCATTACAAACCATTTGTTATGCCGGATAATTGTTGAAATTGCGATAAAATAGTGCGGGTTGTTCCGTCACGCGATGGGAGGGAAACAATCCTCTCTGTCACATCTGGATCATAGACAACGTTCATGAATGTTGTGACCAATCGCGTAGAGAATAATTTCAGAAATGCATCATCTGCAGATTGATCTGGATGTGTTTCATTTGCACAATTCTGCATTCTCTTCATCGGACGTTGAAGGATACATAGACAAAGCAAACAAATTGATGGCTTAACTACATTGACTTTGGTTGATGTCCTTCTCCTCCTTCTCATCAGAAGAAGAAGAAGTTGTGGCCACCTCACCAGGATAAACTGTAACACCAAACAATTTAATGGGTTCGCTGCTCGTGTTGAACGGTTGACGACACATTGGAAATTGATAATGTCGGCTTTGTATCCATCGTTCAGTACACGTTTTCCAGAAGGCGTGTCCACTCGTCGTAGTGTATTTGTGAGTCAATGGAATAGCCTCTTGCGAACAGACAGGACAAGGCATCACGCGTATTTTTAAAGTACACCACCATCAGGACAAGCACGAAGAGACTATCCAGGATGATGTCTATCCATATACTGCATGTTCCTGATGAAGCCTGTTGGTTTTTTGAACGGTTCGTCTCAGATGTTCTAACATAATCTGTATTTTACTCGCTTCTTTATACGTCACATGTTTTTCAAAACATTCACATTTTAAGCTTTAATTATCGCACAGGGGACGCAATGTACAGACGGCATGATAGCAGGGTTTGCTCGTTGTAGAATCAGGTGCATTAACAGACGGCGTTGTTGTTGTCAAAGATGTGGACGTAGCGGAGAATGATGGTGTAGACTCTGTTGTTGCGACAGACGGTGTTGTCGACGCGCTTGCATCAACGGACGACAGTGTAGCCTCTTTCGCATCAATCGGCGACGGTGTAGACGCAGCGACATGCACGGTGAAAAACAATGCAAAGCAAATACAATACAATGTCCTGGTTCACGTGGTGGAGAGATGATTGCGTCCAGGATTCTTCCAAGCTTAGGTATTGCAGCTTGTTCTTCTTCCAAAGCACGCTCCTGTTGACACGTCGGACAATCACGCTAGATTGGCGTATAGACAATGACCGTCCGCTCTTTGGGCCAATGACGGTAACAGTAACGAAGATGTTTGATGCTAGGATGTTCACAAACAACTGGCTGCAAACGCTCGAGAACGAAGGGTTCTCGTGTCGCTCCCCAAGTGGTGAGATTTCGAGATCCTTGGTGAGCACGCGATGTCTGGGACAGCGTTTGCGTGCCCTAGCATGGAGTTCTCTAGCAATATCGTACCGCACATTGTCGTGAGATGACTTTTGTATTTTTTGTTGTTTTTTCATTGTATGAGACCACCGTCTCGAAGTTCGTTTTATATTTCCATAATTTATCCGCTGCCCTCCGTGCCCCGCTGATTGTGAAAAGACGTAACCTCGCGACAAGCGTATTCGGATCACGCCAATTATTATTATATTTCAGAGATGTGACAGAACGAAGACCCGATCCTTTCTTCGACTAGGAGCGAATGGCGGAACTCATCATTCCCTAATGCCAGGGGACTTACATCTAGTAAGTACGTGTTTGGCGAACACGGGGCCGCGAGCTGAGTCTGGCATTGCTCCCACTTACTTGTGCCATGCTCCTTCCTTTCTCTTTTCTGACCTCCCTTGGTCACCTCTTGTTCTTTTCGATCCCGACGCTTTTAGGGCTAGGGTATCTTTCATTTTCCTCTTTCCTCTTCTTTTTTTAAATGTTTTTAGTAAAGTGTTTTTAGATATGTTGGAATTTGTGTTTTGAGTTGTAATGCAGGAGGATTTTTAGTGGGTATGGCTGAGTCTTTCGGCGAGTCCCACACGCGGGGAGTGTCATGTTGGCTCTCCCTGGTGCGTAACTGCATTTTCCCTACCTGTACAAGTTTTAAGGGCTCTAATGACCTCGCTGTTGACGAGCCCTAAAGCTCCACAAAAAAAACATTCCCTAATGATTTTATACTTGTCGGTTTGGGTATACTTAAAAGGTCCTTGCTCATAGTATTGTTTTCTGTGAGCACACGGTTCCTAGAGCACATGTTTATACCGATCTCATAGGTTTCCCCTTTTACCGTGAATGTACCGTCTTAATCGAGTATCATGTGAGTATTCTCGAGAAACATCTGCTCATCGACGATATAGGGCCCGTAGTATCCGTTCGTCCCGTACTACTCATTTTCACCCATTCGCTATACCACGTATAGATCAAACCTCTTCCTCGTGGACGTTTTCGTCTTGCTCTTCTTTAAACAAACGATCAGGATTGTATGCTTTACCAGCTTCCTCAGATTCACTATGGTGTGAAGTGCAAGATCGTTCGGCTTTTGGGAGTGTTGTCGATAGAGGTGGTAATGTGTACACTTATTCATTATTCGCTCTTCCCTTTTCGATTACCTTGACTACTAAGTTCTTTCACATAGATATCAAGCATTCTACTGCGATCCTCCATGACGTGATGAGGTTTTATTTTCGATCGAATGTTCTCGCGAACGCGATCAATTTCGTATTGTAATGCTAGGGCTGGGGAATTGGAGACATTATTGGATGTGGATGGTGGGATCTTTTTGTTCTCTTCCATCTGACGCTCTCCTGTGTCATCTATTTTTGCACGGATGACATCCTTATTTTTATCGTAGCCTTGAGAAGTCTATCGTTTTGCTTTGGTAAGCTCAGATTTCCTCCTCGCTTTCAACTTTTTATGCACAAAAGCTTTCGTATTTGTTTTACACTACAATTTTTTTGGTTTTCGATACGTTTTACCTTCATGCGTCTTCCTAACTTCGCATTAATTTTCATGGTGGCAGCTACACTCAATGCTGCTGCACATTCACCAACACACGCGTCTTTTGAAATGACGCGATCCCACGTTTGCTTCGCGAGTTCGTCGTCCGCTTTCTGCCGATGTACGCCTCCCTTATCATGATGGTATGCGATATCATGCTCCCTACATGCTCTATCGAGCGCGTTGATGCCTCGATCCTCTAGTGCTAAGTGCTTCATCAATTTTGTTCCGGGACCACAGAATTGGTAGTCCGGAATAGTAATTCAACGGAAACCGAATTGATGGCGCGATTGAAGAAACCGCCAATCATCCCACGACCGCACTTACGCTTAGGTTTCCGGGGGACGGTATCTGCTTATTCCTCACCCTACTCTTATTCCCCACCTCCTCGCGGTTAGTAATGGGAACATCACCTTTAGTTCGGCGACGGCAATAAGAAACAAAGATAACGACGGCAATAAGGAAAAAAGATAGATAAGTAACCCAGGTAATGACATAGCCGAAAAACTGGGATTTGGATAATGAAAATTAAAACGAAAAAAAATCTCTTAACGTTACAGTAATGTCACGTTGTGTCGCGACAACGTCATTATATATGCGGAATGAGAAAGAAAAAATGGACCACACCTTTCAAGTGGACCCTCATTAATAGGGTGTCGTAATTATTACTTTCGTCATATACGGTATTTGCTTAATAATTACATTTTCAATGCCCTTCCTAACAAATGTGTTGAAACACTGCACAATTTGCCCCGATTTTAACCTGACATTTGATTCATAATTTTGTCGTAACATTCCTTACGATTTCAGGAATACGAGTTATATTGCCCTTTCTCGGCAGTTAACTGCTTTTTGACAATCCGTTAAAAAAACACTTATGATACTCCATAGAATCATACAATGTCGTACGAAATATGGAGGTCATTAAACAAACTCGCGTTACTTAGCGAAAAACTGTGATATGAACTATCGTCACAGTCTGTTATTGTACATTCGTGATAGACCATAGAAAGTCAGTATGCTGACCTTGCAACTAGCGACAGAAGCGCCTCTATCCACCGGTAAGTATAACAATACAACCACAGGTACAACGCAATACGAGTTTAAAAGCGATATGGGGAGGTGGGATACATTCGATGTATGATCAAGTAGATTGTAATTCAATCCATAGTATGATCAGGTAAGTTGTAATTCACCAACACGTAATAATGCAATGTAATTTACCAACACCACTGTCGTCGAGCTGCAATTTTTTACCATTATTGTCGCGACACTATGATGTAAGACTGTATTATCTTTTTGGTGAACAAAACTGCCATTTCAATACTATTTCTGACATAGACAATCACTATCTTAACATTGTTTTTTACCCGTATTGAGCATTGAACCCGCACCTTACTGATGACAGCTGAGCATACGAGTCATTAGGCTATGAGACAACACATTTAATTGGTGGATTTTTACAGAAATAAGGTGAAAACTTAAAAACCATATCGTAATAAACAAAATTTTTCTGTACGTCAATATCAAAATATTGCGTCTACTTTTTAGACTACGAATATATATGATCCTGATTAAAAAGTCGTATATATTTCGTAAGAATCGCAAAAATCATTTTCAAAATATACGTAATGTTTTATTTCGAATAATGTTATGTAGACAAAATAACCACACGTGCGCGCCAAAGTCGAACCCGCGACCTCTACGCGCCCTAGCCTTACCCCTACACCACGGGTGACCGTAAGGACACAGGAATTGTGTCAGATTAAATAGTATTTTTAAACGCTATTGCAATTAACATATATTGTACTAATATTGCCTATTGTAAAATCATGAAACTAATTACACATTTCTTTATACTTTCAATAAACTTACGTTCGATAACTTGAATTAGATATTAAAGTAAACTAACAGAAAATTTTTAATTGCAAAATACACAATCCAAAGCCTGCAACTTAAAATATTCGATGCCATTCATCTACGAGACAGCACAATTCATTTGTGGATTTCTATCCAATAGAAAGTCTCCCCAATATCGTTTATGATCATATGTTTTTATTTTGTTTCATGTGCGTACATTTAGTAATTGTATTCAATGGCGAGTTGATGGATATCACTAATACATACACAAAAGTACCACTATGAACGTTGCCATCTATTGCCTTGTAGAGGAAACACAGTGACCGAAGTACAGTACAGGAAACACAGTAGAGGAAACAGTGACGGAAGAACTATCTACCGGCCGTAACTGACAACCCAACTTTTAAAAACTTGAACAAAATTGTATTGAGGTTACCTTCTCAAAATGTAAACAAACAAAAATACAGTATCAGTTACAGAAAACAAAGCAATAAAATTATTAACGATAAAAGTACAACTTTGTACGTACAGAAGATTTATTTTTATATTAAATACACTTTAGTGATTTTCTTCTTGGAAACATAACTTTAATGTTATAATTACATATCAAAATATGTTGTGAGAGGTGATGAAAAAAAACAGATTTATTTAAAATAAAAAATGTTCTATTTCATCAAAATTAAAAGCAAATAACCAATCTTTCAAATCTTTTGAAAATTTAACTATGGTGTTCGCAGTACTAATATGATAAGGAAGTTTATTGAAAAAAATTAATGAGCTGTAACTATAAAATCTCTTAAATGCTTCACAAGATGACTTTAACAATGCTACACGATTTAAACTTCTTAATCTCATCATGAATTTAATGTTATTTCAATTCTTATGATTTGCAAACTATACTCAGAATAATCTATAGTTCGATAATACTTCGTACATGTAAAATAACTTTTTTGTGTTAAATTACAATCATGTTGATATTCTATTAGTATTAAATTCGTAGCTAACTTTTTATCTTATGTAAGAATTTTTGCTGAAATTTTTCAATCCTCCTCTGTCTTAGGGCTTTTGATCGGAATTGATGGAATGGTCCCTTGCTTCCGGAGAGTAAATTAGTTTATTGTCATCCACAGTCATACGCAGTTTGTACTGCTATTTTTGACAATAAATTTATTATTGTTATTATTATTATTATTATCATCATCATCATCAGCATCATCATCTATCACTGAATGTACCGTGGCATTTGCAATCTTTCGTCCTCCTCCCACAAGGAAAATACGCAACACTCTAAACACGCCAATGCTCAAAAAGTTTTGTCTAACCTTTCGACTTGGTTCCATGCAAATCGTCTCATTGTAAACACTGACAAAACAGTGTCTATGTCATTTCACAATAGTATCACAAAATCTTTACCCCAGGTTTCTCTTTCTTTAAACGGAACACAATTAAAAACTGTTACAAATACAAAATTCTTAGGTCTCCATATTCAAGACAACCTCAAATGGAATTGTCACATTGACAATCTTAATTCCCAATTAAGCAAATTGTGTTACGCATTCCGAATCTTAGTTAACGCAGTTAGTCCACGTATTTCCCGTTGCGTATATTTTGCAAACGTTTACTCCCATTTACGTTACGGCATTACCTTCTGGGGTAATTCCGGTCAGAGTATTCAAACTTTCAGAATTCAGAAGAGGATAGTTCGGATAATTTGTAAATCTCACCCCCGAAACTCTTGTAAACCTTTATTCAAGGAATTAAATATCTTAACACTTCCCTGCATTTATATTTATGAAACAGTCGTGTTTGTTAAGACCGAATTACTGAAGTGCCACCCTTTCTTTATACGAAACAGTCTCGTTCACGAACACTATACACGCAATAGTAGTAATATTCATCGCCCTAGAGTGTCAACCACTCTTTGCCAAAAGGGACCATACCATTCGGGAATCGTTCTATATAATTCCCTGCCCAAGAATATAAAAGATATTATGAAATTGAATATCTTCAAATCCGCGGTTAAAAACTACCTCCTGCACCAGTGCTTCTACACTGTAAAATAATTTATTGATTTTAACAAAAGTTAAATTCGTCTTGTGCTTTATCACGCCATTGCTGGTGTACTTTTTAAACAACTTTAAACATACAAATGTCTAAATTAGAGTTATTTATTATTTTGGTTAACTCCGTATTCTTTTTCATTACTCACGTAAATGTAAACATATTTATTGTTTAACATACTGGCACTGCAGTTAAATTTATTTATTTGCAGTCTTTGTTTAATTCCTTCATAGATTTTTACATTACTTAATATAATAGGTACAGGTTTTAAGTTTATAATGTCTCTGTATTAACTTTACTTGTGTTAGTACTTGTCTCAGATGATTCAGACACCTTTCGTTCCTTATTCTTTCAGTATTCAGTCTGGTTATTTTGCGACAATTTCCTCTTCTTCTTCCCAAGTAACTGGATTTTAGGAAAAATATTTGTTTTGTGACCTGTTGCCATCTGTTTTCTTAATTGTTCTATTTCTTTCATATCGCCCTCCAATTGTTTCTGCAATTTTAAAATTCCCTGATCCAACCCTCATTTTAAAAAAAGCCGAATGAGTGAAGAAAAAGTCCTCGAGTAAAACACAAAACCATTTCATTGGCTACATCTCTCTCACAGACAAAACTCACTTGGGCTAATAATTGAAACGTCCCTGCTGAAACAGTTTTTTTGCCACAAAAAAGAATAAAAAATTGTGCTTTATATCACTTTTAATTATATAAGCGATAAAATAGTCCTCAACAATCCTATAACTTAAAAAGAAGTACAGCTTTTTATGGGATTTTACGGCTATTTTAATAGCCTGAAATGAATTTTAATGGAAACGTCTCTATGCTGTACTTCTCACGGCTTATGCATAAATATAAAATAGACTCAGCAGTCTTTTGTACCGATTGTCCGAAGGGCAAAACTAAGTTAGGTGTCTCTGTCTCTCTTGCTCATCGACTTGGATGGGGGAACT
Organism: Laupala kohalensis; assembly: GCA_002313205.1. Lineage (NCBI taxonomy): Eukaryota > Metazoa > Arthropoda > Insecta > Orthoptera > Trigonidiidae > Laupala > Laupala kohalensis. Next base: position 158,958 of record NNCF01132689.1, on the reverse strand, counting down.
CGATTACCCTTTTTGACTGCTACGCACAAGTCATTGCGCATCTTCGCTCTTTCCCTCCTCAAAACTAGTGTGCGAGAGAGAGGGCGACACCTCACAATATCTTCTATCTCATGTTACCACTGACAATCTAAAGTACAGACCGCTGGGTCTGTTTTATATTTATGTCTATGACTCAGCAGGTCCGTGCACACACATTCCTCCCTCCCACCTCACTGCCACCACCACAACCCAACTACACGTTATAACATTTGTATACACTGTAACGATAAAGTTCTTAGTGGTACTAATTGAAAACTGTGACGAAGCTTGGATTTCGCTTCAGGAGAGGGAAGAGGGGTGGAGGTTTAAATTTTATAACCAGAAACCAGAAGTGCTTTTTATCTGCAATCTTTCAACAATTTAGTGACATATTGCTTTTAGTGACATCTTTGAATTTAATAAAAATCGTTTGAGTCACTCTAGAAAAAAATATATACGTACAGAATAAATTTTATACTTCAGCAAAAATTAAACAGTAAGATCTGCCGCGCCGGGCTCCCTTTGCGACACGGGTGCCAGGGCTACAGGACCTGACATTTCCGACGCTCCTGTTGCTATGCGCTGAACCGGAGTAGCGAATAACCTAACCTACACGTACCCACTAAATGTGATTTCCTGCCTGACCTACAAAATTATTAGTAACAAAAAATTGTATAAAAGCACACCTTTTTGTTCAGTATAAAGCTGATTATGAAAATACGTTTCTACTTAGTTTATGTTGAAGAAATACATTTAAGACAATAATTAAATTTTTTTCATTTTCTATTGAGTCAAGAAACATGTGGTTTTGTTCGTTATTAATCTTTTAGTTTATTTTAATATTCTTACCATGGTAGGGACCTCAGACCCCTGGGGCCCCCTGCCCTGCGGGCCCCCTATTGTATTTTTTCTGTAAAGATGAACAAGTTCAACTAATGGCTGCAGAAATTTCAATTTAAAAATAAGAAATATACCTATTTAACATAACAAAATAAAATATTTTTTATTTAAAATAAAATTATAAATATGTATATTTAATCAAGCATATGTATTCAATCAATGCAAAATATCTTAAGAGGGTTTTTGTGTCTATAGATTTTGCTCTTCTTCTCACAGTATCAGTGACATGATTTTTTATATTTTTATTGTTAGTTTTCTGTTTCTCAAAAGTGTTTTGAAAGAAATTAAAAATATAATATTAATGTTATAGAAAATAAGTTTCTTCATCAGGAGAGAAAAATTCCTTGCTTGCTTCTGGAGATTAAATTAGTTTATTGTCCTCCATGTGGTCATACACAATGTGTAACTGTTTTTGTTGACAATAAAGATTATTATTATTGTTGTTATTATTATTGAAATATTAAGAACTTTTTCTGGTTCTTGAGATTTATTTTTGAAATATTTTTGTTATGTATTATGGTTTCATTCTCTATTCAGTGTTCCTCTCTTTTAAAATACTACACAAAGAAAGATAAAGGGGACAAAGTCCAGTAACTATCTGAGGTCACTATTTCTTTTGGTCTTGTGTCTCTATTCTCTTTTTCTTGCTCAACTTGTCTTGAATAATATCTGTAATAATCCAGTTCCACTTTCACTCTGTTTTGAGAAGACTGTTCCCTACATTTTAACTATGTTTACTCAATATTTGATTTTATTTCTTTTTGGTAAGTCACTTATATCTGGTGTATATTCCAATGCAACATAGCAGTCCTATAAAAATGTTTCATTTGTAGGAATTGCATTAGCAAAAAATATATATCCACCAGACTTTAAAAAACTTTGCACTGATGAAGAAGCTGAGTTAGAATATGAAAGGATGCAAGTGAGTATTTTAAAGTGCTTTGTGTTATTAAGAAACTTTCCAAGTTCTTTGGGTATCATTATTGTGAATTGCAAATAAATCCTATGTTCATACATATACATTTTAGTTCTATGAACTTACTCAGTGCTTGGCAAAGGAGCTTAATGCATCAGCATTTAGGGAAGAAATACTTTTGGCAGGAGATCATCAAAAAGTTGACGCTGTAATATCTAAAGTATGCAAGTATGTATGTATGTATTGTATTTTGTCATAACAGAACAAAAAACTGGAGAAACATCTTTTTAGTATATTGCCTCTAATTTTATTATAATAATATTTTTATTATAATAATTTATACTTACTCCACTTATCATTTCAAAATAAGTCAATTATTGTTCTAACATTTGTACAGATAATTTAAAATTTCTTAGATTTTATGAAAATGAATTATGGAGTTAAATTATTCATATAAGGGGGCACAGTACTTGAAATTTGAGTGCCATTCTGTTTTATTACATATTTTTTAATTTAAATTCTTCAAATACATAATTTTTTTAAATGCATAAAACAAAATAAAAAATAAAACATATTATTGTAGTTGAAAGCTATTATAGTTGGAAATTACAAAACACTTTAAGAAACCAACCAATATTAGTTCTTGATGATGTCACATGTTTATTTGTTTTTCATTTCATTTTATTTATTTAATTAGCATATTACATTTGCTGGAGGTTTTAACTCCAGACCCTCATTTGTGACTTTGCCCCCGCAAGATTGCTAGTTGGTTTCACTTCCAGAGGCTCTCCAGAATATTGCCATACTCCAAGCATGAGTGACTCCCAGACATTGACAACAATGTGTCATCATTATTTGCAATCCAATCCATTCTTAAGGGACAATCATAAATTAAGGGGAAGATTTCCCATTCCTAGGATGGTATAGTGGGGTAGAATGGTACAAATAAATTGTATTGTGCACACATTTGAGTAATGGCTGTATGATGAAACTATATATTAAATTTGAGAGTATTAAACACCTTAAATGTTATCAGAAACTCAGTAGTTTATAGTTATTGTATATTATTCCTCTCTTATATTTATATTATATAATAAGGCATCTTCCTGAAATAATGGAATGTACTGGACAATATGTGTCATCTATTGGTCCATGTATGGATGACAATCAACGCAGAGAAAAAGAATTATGGAGAAATCTACGTATGATGAACATGGAATTTGCCTGCGGAGAAGGACGAGAAGATTTAGTTCGTAAGTATTCATATAAGAATTTTTTTTCTACATTCTGCAATCAATCTATTTATCTATAGAGAATTATGTATGTCGCAGCTTGATAGTAAAATCAACCCTTTTATAAAGAGCCAGCTGATAATGAATGAAACATTTATTCTATTAAATTGCTGAAGATTTTCAGCCTCATGATAAAGTGTGTGGCCTTTGGTGTCAGTTAATAAAATTTAATAATTATTTATTATCTGATTGAACATTTTCAGCCACTTTATAAAGAGGTTGACTCTTGGTCTCCAGATAATCCAAAAGAGAATTTGGACTACTCAGTAAGATTGATTACATTAACTGGAATATATTTAGAATAAGGTTAACAATTTTATAATAGATCTTCAATTTTCAGGAAAAATCGCATATAATGAGTTTTTTCAAAAATGTTTACCAAAAATTTTACAATTATTTCACATTATCATAGAGTTATGATATCAATTTCAAATAGCTTACTTTTTAAAGCTACAGCTGAAGCCTCAATTCAAGAATTATTCAAGAAGAAAGTTAAAATACTATATTGTCAGTTGAATTTAAAATTATTATTATGAAAATAAAATTAATTAATTCAGAATTGAAATAATTATTAGATTTTTTGCCTTTTGAGTTACAAAATGCAACATTTTTGAACTGTGTCACCATTTCTTAGGGAATGGATCTTAATCAAAGACCGGCAATAATGATAGTGATGGTGCAGATGACACAAATGCAGCAACAGTTTTTCTTTCAGATTACAGTATTCCTTTATTGCTTATTAGTTGAAAATGCAAAAATGCAATATTATGTTACGGTAGTGGATTCTACTTCTTGGCTGATTAGCTGGCATCAGCTGACCTGAACCATAAAATAAATGAAACTTGCTATACAAAGAATTACCTGTTTTGAGACAGTCACATAGCTCGGTTGGGAGCTCAGGGGACCTGGACATCTCCGGAATTTGTATAAATTGAAATTAAAGTACATAGTCTGTGTTCAATATTGTTAATTTACAATGAAAAAATTAATTACATGAAATAAACAACTGAATGTGCTTTAAATATTAAAATAAGGACAAATAACTTTAAAGTTGAAATTAATAAATTTTTGGTGAGAAGTCTGAACCCCCTACTATATATATTTTACAATGGGCCTGTTCTGAGATCAAAATGTGTGAATATGGAATAAAATAATGAGTGTATAAATGAGCAAAAATATAAAAACCTAGCACGATTTTGGCAATTTTTTAATTTGGACACATAAAAAAAAATTAATTATAGCAGTTATTTATGTCTTTATTACTTTATCAGTTTCTCGAATGCCTGCCACATTACACCAATGAAAGGTAATCAAAATACTACATAGAAAGTAAAAAATGAATGAAATTTTTACTTGAAGGGTCAATCGACAAGTTTTAATGAACTATCATAGTAAAATTTTAAGTTAATATTCAACACTTTAACTAGAGTGATAAGAGTTTTTAACTCCAACTTCCAAGAACCTACTCGGGGAGGAAATTTAGCATCATCTAGAGCCAGATGAAAATTACAATGGACTGGGGCACAAATCCGGGACCTCCTGCTATGGCTGCAAGTGTGTTGTCCATTGCACCACCTGTCTTGGTTCCTTAAGTCTGTACACAACATTTACCCAACCTGTTTTGGTGAACCCCCATTACGTCCCTATTCCAGGATCAGTGGCCATAGGCAGCTCGCATCATGTCAGATGCAATTTTGCAGTACCTTCAATTGCAGTACCTTCATGTCAGATGCAATTTTTAACTCATAATTTCTGAGTATCTACTCAGGGAGGATAGTTTGCCTTGTCTACAGCTGGGTGAAATGCAGAGGACGTTTGATGATATCCCACCCTAGTTGGCGTGTTCTGATAAGTGTGTTCAAAATACAACTAATTGACTTTGTTGTGAAATTGAATATTGTGGCATATTTAGGTATACTGTCATCAAGGATAAGTAATTAATATTTTGTTTTAAATAATTTCCATGATAAAATTATTACCCATATATCACAGAAAAAAATTTAATTGACTACTTGGTTTTTAAAAGTAACTTAGTTTATTATCCCCAATGTGGTCATACACAGTTTGCAACTACTTTTTTGACAATAAAGTTTATGAATAAATGATAGAAATACATTTGTTTTCGGTATCACATAGAAATTTAAATTAATTGCTTTAAATTAAAATAGTTATCTTTTATGTGCATTTGTGTTTCAGGACGGTAGGTTATTAAAAATGTTGATTCTCGTAAAACCTACTATTCAAATCATCAAGAAAAAAAATTATTAAAAGCTACATGTTTTGTTTTAGGTTTTATTGATGATGGAGGAATTCCATGTATTGCAACATTTCGCTCCAATATAAGCCAATGTGTAGATGAAAAATTTCCAGATCTTCTGAAGCAACAATCTGACACTCAAATTGTGAAGACTTTAGCCACTATAACACAGACAGAAGATAGGTGCAGGTAATGACAATATCTTTTTGTGTGTGTGTGGGGGTGTGGGGTTGGGCGACTTTAGGGCTCGTCAACCGCATGGTCATTACAGCCCTGACAATAACTTTTTGAATTTTTTTTGATACCCATTATATAGTTCACCTCAAAAAGGCAATACCATTGTCATAGGTAGGACAGAAACAATGTTTTACAATAGTCTAAAAATAATATTACAAATAGTTAAAATGAAAGTTAATTTATATAGTTGAGTGGCACATAAAGGAATATAGCACCCGGATTTTTTGTATGAACACTTGGAATAAATACTGAGCAGTATTTCCTTTTACCCATCACAGTAAGGAAGAAAATAGTTATAGTTTTAAACACCATCAATATATTTTTGAAACTGAAAATTATGCACTTATATTGTTTTAAAATTCCCTTGGATTACAACTCAATCATCATCATCACCATCTTCTTTTCTCCTACTTCTTCTTATATCTTTTATCATTATCTCCTCCTTCTCCTCCTTCTCCTCCTTCTCCTCCTTCTCCTCCTTCTCCTCCTTCTCCTCCTTCTCCTCCTTCTCCTCCTTCTCCTCCTTCTCCTCCTTCTCCTCCTTCTCCTCCTTCTCCTCCTTCTCCTCCTTCTCCTCCTTCTCCTCCTTCTCCTCCTTCTCCTCCTTCTCCTCCTTCTCCTCCTTCTCCTCCTTCTCCTCCTTCTCCTCCTTCTCCTCCTTCTCCTCCTTCTCCTCCTTCTCCTCCTTCTCCTCCTTCTCCTCCTTCTCCTCCTTCTCCTCCTTCTCCTCCTTCTCCTCCTTCTCCTCCTTCTCCTCCTTCTCCTCCTTCTCCTCCTTCTCCTCCTTCTCCTCCTTCTCCTCCTTCTCCTCCTTCTCCTCCTTCTCCTCCTTCTCCTCCTTCTCCTCCTTCTCCTCCTTCTCCTCCTTCTCCTCCTTCTCCTCCTTCTCCTCCTTCTCCTCCTTCTCCTCCTTCTCCTCCTTCTCCTCCTTCTCCTCCTTCTCCTCCTTCTCCTCCTTCTCCTCCTTCTCCTCCTTCTCCTCCTTCTCCTCCTTCTCCTCCTTCTCCTCCTTCTCCTCCTTCTCCTCCTTCTCCTCCTTCTCCTCCTTCTCCTCCTTCTCCTCCTTCTCCTCCTTCTCCTCCTTCTCCTCCTTCTCCTCCTTCTCCTCCTTCTCCTCCTTCTCCTCCTTCTCCTCCTTCTCCTCCTTCTCCTCCTTCTCCTCCTTCTCCTCCTTCTCCTCCTTCTCCTCCTTCTCCTCCTTCTCCTCCTTCTCCTCCTTCTCCTCCTTCTCCTCCTTCTCCTCCTTCTCCTCCTTCTCCTCCTTCTCCTCCTTCTCCTCCTTCTCCTCCTTCTCCTCCTTCTCCTCCTTCTCCTCCTTCTCCTCCTTCTCCTCCTTCTCCTCCTTCTCCTCCTTCTCCTCCTTCTCCTCCTTCTCCTCCTTCTCCTCCTTCTCCTCCTTCTCCTCCTTCTCCTCCTTCTCCTCCTTCTCCTCCTTCTCCTCCTTCTCCTCCTTCTCCTCCTTCTCCTCCTTCTCCTCCTTCTCCTCCTTCTCCTCCTTCTCCTCCTTCTCCTCCTTCTCCTCCTTCTCCTCCTTCTCCTCCTTCTCCTCCTTCTCCTCCTTCTCCTCCTTCTCCTCCTTCTCCTCCTTCTCCTCCTTCTCCTCCTTCTCCTCCTTCTCCTCCTTCTCCTCCTTCTCCTCCTTCTCCTCCTTCTCCTCCTTCTCCTCCTTCTCCTCCTTCTCCTCCTTCTCCTCCTTCTCCTCCTTCTCCTCCTTCTCCTCCTTCTCCTCCTTCTCCTCCTTCTCCTCCTTCTCCTCCTTCTCCTCCTTCTCCTCCTTCTCCTCCTTCTCCTCCTTCTCCTCCTTCTCCTCCTTCTCCTCCTTCTCCTCCTTCTCCTCCTTCTCCTCCTTCTCCTCCTTCTCCTCCTTCTCCTCCTTCTCCTCCTTCTCCTCCTTCTCCTCCTTCTCCTCCTTCTCCTCCTACTCTGAGTCACTATAATACACGAGTCTACAGTTCTGACAGCTAAATCGTGGTGCTTCCAGTTTTCATCATGTATTGGTCGAATTCCTCCTTTGTATAATTTCATGATCTTTTTATTAGGTAGTTTTTTAACAAAATAAATGAAATAAAATTGGTAGATTTCTTTTGTTGTATCCTACTCGCATTAACTATAATGCAATCCTATTGTTTTTCCTTGCGAAATTTGTCCCAGTCGGATGCAAATCTTATAATCTATGAGATTAAAAACATATCCAGGTGTTTCCATACCTTCCAAATGACCAAGAAGTCTTTCCAAGACGCGTTATCGAAGGCATAACAGATGTCAATAAAAACAACTAACGCATATTTACTTCGTGTTCCTCCACATATTCTATTAGCGAATGTATTGCGTCTTCTGTTCCTCTATTGATTCGGAATCCGTACTTTTTCATTTGTTTTAGCCAAGGCTGTCTGGCCTGTTATTATAAGGCCCGAATATGATCATTAAACATGATGTAATATGTATACTTCGTCTTGTCTCTTAGTTGTGAAAGATCTTCAACAGCTATATTCCTGCCGCAGGAAGACAAATGCCAAATCTCTTCCCTCACTCTTCAGATTTCCTTTTGAGAACGTCTCATTTCTCCCAATTTCCCTTACATATTGCCTTAAATATAAGATACATTTTTTCGTATGCTTCATATTCACTTATTAACCTTTTTATTTTTTCCCAGTTTTTGTAATTCGCGAATAAAACCCTCTCTGCACTAAATGGTGTACATTCCCACGTTCCTATTTCTACTGTATCTTCATTATCCCCATAGACGCACACACCTTCCTCCTTTAGAGCCATTTTTGTAGATGTTTGTCATAATTTCCATGTCCCTTTATGAATTCTGTATACATACGGTTTTATCTGGAACCATTTCCTTCGATCATGTACAAACGTCACGTCACATCACATCACGACCACGTTTGCATTAACAGTTGGGTTATTATCTTGCGTGATCCGTTTTTTGTCAATATTTCTCCATTTACCAAGACTGCTTTTTCTTGTATTAACATCTATCGATACTTTTCCTTAGTTATACGTAAATCTAGGGGTATTATTCTATTCAAAACCTCTAGGAACTCCGTTGATAGCGTCCGGTATGCATACGTAGTAAACACATTTACTGAATCTTCGCCAACTTTCTTTCCTCCACTCCATAGACAAATCTGTGTCGCCATGCCATACAACCATGTCAGTATCGGGTCATATGTTAGTTTATCCCATTGTATAGGGCCACAACGTTTCTGATCTCAATATTGTATTGACTAAATCCCTGTCTCCTCCGTTGAATCCCTCTGTCCTCTAAACTTTGAAGACACGAATCTTCAATTGCAACAAAATATACATAATACTTGTGTTATACAATAACAATAAATTATTAAGATACAAGTGGCTGGTTGCTCTAACCATCTCCTAGATAATTCCATCATATACGTTGTCTTTAAGTTCTCAATTATTCTCCGCGATTCTTCCTGTCATTTCCGTCTTCTTATTTACTTTTTCTTTTCCGATACTATCTTACTCATTTTTCCGCAATATTTTCGTCCAGTAGTATCTTGGTTAGTAACTCTTGTTCCGTTGTCCTTAGTATATACCGTTTCTGAGTGTATTACAGGTCAAATTGGTTCGTTCTTGTCATTGTTGTTGGCTAACATGTATGGTATCCCCAACAAGGTACTTTTCTCGAGAGTTCGTTCAAGATATTCATCCCATTTTCTCTTTATATTGTTTAGTAGTTATTTTATATTGCTGTTGCAAGTCGTCTCCGTATGATATTCTCTCAATGCCACGGTTTTCTTCTACTTCAGAAGCGTTAGATTTTTTGACCACTATCTCTTCCCGTTTCTATTTTTACAGTCTGTAGTAGCGTATTTATCTTCTATCCGAGAAAATGATAATTACTCATTTATCTTGTTGCACAATTCTTCCAATGCTATTCTAAATCAAATTATGTTGATCCCTTTTCTATTTCTAAAATTTAATTTTCAAACTGCATCACTCATTTCTCCTGTCGTCGCCCTGGTTGTTGTTATTAATTATTTCAAATGTTATCCCAATGAGGTGACTTGTGACTCCCTGTACTCTTTTCTAATCACAGATCTTCAGCCCTTGGTCAAGGTGTAGTCAATAAGGGATTGTTTTTCGTTAGGTCGTTTTGAAATGTAGTTAGGCCGTTCTGTATTACCAAGATATTGTTAATTATCTTTTCAAAAAAAAACGTCCCTCCTATGTTTGGTAGTTTGTCTTCCCCTGGTCTTATCTGTGGGTTACTGTATGTACATATCGCCACAAATTTGTCTGTTCTTCTTTTGAATCCTTTCTAAATTTCTTATATCTTTCGTTCGTTTCCGTCGATAACTGCTGCTTAAACTCACAATATTTCTGTCTTCTGTCGTCGTATAAGAATAGTCTGCCTGTTATCCCTAATGCACTGATAAAAGGCGGGAACATCAATATCACTTTTCATGACAAAAGTAACTTCTCAAGGGTTTTTAAGTCCGATCAAGCGGTAATGCAAAAGTACTTGGCATGGTTTGCCCTTGTAGAGATATGGTTCCTGCATGCACGCAACGTAGATGCTCCACTTCAACAAATATTCCGATAGTTCACGCGAACCAGTTTTCCCTCTTTGTGTATTTTGTTGAAACACCGTCAGTATCAAAATTCGATGTAGTAAGTACTACTGCCTTCACTGATATATTGTAAGATTTGATTAATTATTAATTAATAATCAATCTTATAAGGTTATTAAAGATCCAAACGTTTATTAGTAAGCGGAAAAGTCCCGTGGCCGTTACAGGCAAAGTCGTAAGGGAGGAGGGAAGGCTCTCAGCCGTTGGAGTGAGCGCAGAGCTTCCTTGTTCCAGGAATAAAATATAATGAGTAGGTGAAAGGGGCGGTGTACTACCTATTTATTTTGATCAAAAGCGGTCGGGAGCTAGAAAATGGCGAGTACATCGTAAACAGAGTCGTTGGAAGAGAAACCAGTAGCAACGGAAACTTACTCAATGTTTTGTAAATAAGAGGTCAGCTTCAGTTGGAAGAGACGAGATCGAAAACGCAGCGGTAAGAAGAGGCGCAGAACGTTGGAGAAGAAAGAGAGAGGTTATATGAGTTAAAGGGACCAAAGAAGCCGTGATATGAGAGGGTACACCCTTAGCTCGCGTAGCGACCAGCTGTCTAGGAACGGATGGCAGACGATGCCGAACCATGGGAGTTGGAAACTTTAAAGGGCCGAGTACGACCGTTGAAAATTTATAAGGTTGAAAAAATACAGTGCTTCTTTGTTGTTAAAAACCGTCTGGTTAAGATCACTCAAAACTGTTGGAGAGGAGGTCGCCGTTGAGCGTTGTAATGTTTAAAAAAGCAGCTTGTTGATTGGCCTGGTACGCGCGTCCTCAAGTTGAAACATAACATACAGCGGAAACTCCTAAAGGAATGGGATTTTAATATCATTGGAACATAGTAAGTCACATGGGTTTTTGAATCACAGTACGTGAGCAAGCGGCAGACGGGTAGAGAAGGGGAGAAGTTCATTTATACAAGCGCAGAGACTGATTTGTCATTTGTCGAGAGGATTTTTTTTCTCAGAGACGGCGAAAACACTTCGAGAGCGCTTTGAGACTTAGAGTTTTTCAAATGGCACTTCGACCACGGAGAACACTTCGCCTACTTAGGTGATCACTTCATCATCATTCATTACTACTCTGAGAACTTCAAGATTACTTCAGAGTATATTTTTCGGGCAGATCATCTAGAGTTATTCCGTTAATTGTTCAATCAGTACGTCATGACTGATCCGGCACCTTTCGGTTATCACTTTGAGTGTTACTCCGAGTAAACTTCGGAACTTTTGACCATTTGGTCTTAACGATTTGTTTAAGTTCAAGTTGTCATGAAGTGGCAACTTGAAGCTTATTAAATTGGTTGAAGTTGAAAAAACTTCTTCCGTGCGGAAATATTCGGGAACGAGTCAAATCCGCGACGCGCTGGTTATTTCGCGGACTAGTGACGGCGTTCGATAGCGGAATCGTATCTCAGCAAGTTCCGAGGAACACTGGTGTCAACAAAAATTCGTGGCCATGTTGAGACGCGGCGGTTCCGAGAAAGGGCGAGAATTCCTGAATGGAGAGCCGACGCAGAACGACTGGGCTACAACCGATGGAGCGAACTACCAGCTGTGAGGTGAAAAGGGTCACTGGTCGAGTCAAATGCCGTCCGTGGCATTCCAACCTCAACCTACAACTAACACTGATTTGTCATCAGTCAAAGGTAATCGGTATGTTCGCTGCGACAAACGTTAATATTTAAGCTGCAGAGAGAAGATACTGTGTTTTGATTGAATCAATGAAAGCCCATGCTCAGAAGTTTTGTTTTGTCAGTGTTAATTGAATAAATTGGGCATAAAAGATGAGCGATATTAATGGTTTTATATTTTGACATTCAAGTAATATTTATTGGTTATTGGATGATGTTAAATTAATAAAGGGGTTATTTTTTAAAATATGTGTTATTGTAGTTATATTTGGGCAATGACGTGTGATTTTTGGGGGCTGTATGCTAATTTTAAATTAAAAGTACTTGTATTGTTAAATAATTAAGACAATTTATCTTATGCATTTTCCTTTGGATTAAGGAACCCCAGTCTGTGCTATTTACTTAAGTAAATAATCCGAACCCATTTATTAAATTGATTAGAACGAGCTAGCCGATCTAATTCTTTATAAGGTGAGTGTTGACCAGTACACTACCCTATTTCCCCCATTATCCTCCAGTTTTGTTACAATATATATTTGGGATATATTTTGCCTCTAGTTAGGTGTAAATATTCTATTTTTTCGTGAACAATTCACGTACTTTCGGAACATCTCTCTGTTAGGGCATACTTTTACTTCATGACCTTCTTGTCCGAAGTTAACACATCTTTCCCTTGGTTCCTTACATAGGAGTGTCGTATGACCATGTTTCTGACTCCTGTAACAACGTCAAGGCGTTACTTCCTCTTTTATTAAACATATCTAAATCAATTCTTTGTCTGGCGATCACCTCCTGGAGGTGTTTCCCCTTTAGTTCAAATTACCATGTAGATATTTCTGACTATATATTTCTTTGGATGAACTTTTGAAGTCATTCCTCATGTCTTCTGCCACATTTCTCACTGATATTTCTCTTCCTTTTTCACCTTATATTTTCCTTACTATCTCTTTTTTGTCTTTCTTTCATTTATTTATGTTTCATGTAGTCATGTATACTCGTATGTAGGCATGCTTGCATCATAAGAGACATTACATGACTATTGTCTCATCAACTATGTGTACTCTTCCCGCCACATAATGTCTTGGAGTTTTCTATTTCAATAATCCCGCATAGGCACTCCACTACCCGCAATCTCGGCGCTTCTTTAATCTCATATCGATGTGAAGCGTAATACCTTGTATCTTTCTTTAATACATATAATGATATGTAATATATTTGTTACCAATTCTGTTCTCTTTACCTCCCTCAGATATCTCGCCCTTTCTTTACCATAACTTTTACATTTTCATAATATATGCTCAACCGTTTCGGGACCCACATGCCTTATCTCTTACCTTTCCAACCCGTATTAAATAATATTTAAAATCTCCGTCTCCTGCGATTATTTCTGCCGTTCAATAATCTGGTTGAAACAACTTTCTGTGCTGTGTTGCGAACATTACATGAACTTGTACATTGTTCTCCCTTTCTCAGACCTCTCCCATCGAATTTGCCATGCCTCTAGCAATATCTTTTTTAGCTTTTTCTCCAGTCTTTTTCCTCTATATTAACTGTCTTTCCATCTGACTTCAATTGTTTGCTTCACCTCATTGCTATTCTCAACGTTTTCTATGCTCAAGTCGACAGGCGACTCCATTCAGTTCATTAAAGGCATCATTTGATGCTCGACAAGGCTCAATCACTTTTTCATTTGTCTACCCGTAACCCATTTATATTTCGAGCTTTGGTTTCCTATGCCTGTCAGGTGTAAGCTCTATGTCCTCGTCTTCCTCTTTTTAACTCACATCTGAGAGTTCAACATACAAATTTTTATACGTTGTCTCTCTCGTTGTGGTATCGTACCCTTGAGGTATTTTAATGAAAAAAAGCGTTGATGCTATTAGTATGGATTCCTACAATCCTTACCACCATATCACCTCTTGCAACTCATCTTCAGTAATAAATCTCCCCAAAAAGCTTCGCCGCATAGCTGGTGCCGGCTATCATGAACGTCTACACAAGATTCACTGCAATAAGGATATATTACATCTTCTTGATGCGTCTTTCAGTTATCACTTTTTTTCCATTTCTTGTAGTGAAGCATTTGCTACCTTTGTCTTTATCGCTAGTGCAATACAAGGATCAATATCATTCTCTCATATTCTCTATTTTGTTATGGCTTGGCTGCGCATCTTTGCCATCATTGCGACGTTGCCTGTCCCTGTCTTCGAAGAGGCGTGCGCTTACCTAACTATCTAGTTTTAGCGTCATTATTTTGTTCACATATTTTGCATACAATTCAGATTTTAGCCGTGTTCATATATGAAGTCTGTCTTGTTCTTCAAGTTAAGTATATTATACTTTAGAAAAGTATATATTGGGCAGCCCCACTGCATGGTCGATCGTTTTCACTTGTTCGCCAGTTAGAGCATTCTAGAAACACTTTTAATTTTCTTCAAATAAAATTTAAAATTCCCATGTCCTGTTAGAAATTGAAACACATATGGTGTTGGTGTAAACCATTTCTTATTTGTTATTGCGTATGTTACTTTACGAATATACTCATGTTATTCTTCCCTTTGAACTTGTATTCCACCGTATCTGCCATCCAGATATTAATGTTTTTATTATTGTTGGTTTCGTGCTGTTTTGTCTGCACTAGTATATTCTTTTCCATTAATTTGGATTGTCCCACCACGTTGTAAGATATATCTAAACTTAACCTTCTGCACATACAAGTCAATGGACAGTATTCCAAATATTACTTGTAATGCGGCTGTTGACAGTCTTATATGCCCCTGATATTGGCACCAAACATTGCCTCCCTATTTGTGTTAATTTAGTTTCACAGTATTGTTTTACAAGTCTTTCTGTCCATATTATATTTCCATATGTCATAATTGGTCTTAGTGCTCCTTTGTACAAGATCATTAGGTCCTTCCTTGATATTTTATAATTCACTATGCCCACCTTCATCATGCCGTAAAGAATAATCTGTATTATATTTCTTAAATATGTCAAATGCTGGTCATGTGACACCCTGCCATCTATGATTACATCTAAATAGCGAATTCTCCTAACTATTTGGATCTTTTCCTCGTTTATTGTAATTTTGAAGTTGTTATGATTTCTGAATTTTGCCTAACCATAAATTTTTTTGTCTTACTTCCTGGTAAAGTTAATCCATGTTCCTTCCATATTTCCACACAATAATCTACTGCCTCCTGTGTCATTTTCTGTAACTTCGCTCGTGAAGGTCCTTCAATCGCTAATGATAAATCATGTGTATAGGCAACGAATCGTATTCCTTGGACTTCCAACACCCATAATATTGGATCAATAGTCACATTCCAGAGAACTGGACCGCTCGATGACCCTCCTACATCCTACATTTACCGTGCGCAGATATTTATCTTGTCCAAATATATATATAT
>NNCF01132689.1:84309-140392 GCA_002313205.1 Laupala kohalensis | reverse complement strand
ATATATAATATGTGTGTGTTTCTGTCTGTGAAATATGATTTGATCATATTAACCAAGTATCCAGGCACCTGCTTGCTCTGTAGTGTTCGAATTATTATTTTCCTGGGTGCATGATTGAACGCACCCACAATCTCTATGAAAACGCTGACACAATACTTTTCCTGTCTCTGTGCAATGTGGTGTATAAGTACTTCTAAAGCTTCACTTGTTCCATACCCTGGGACAAATCCATATTAGTTCATATTCATCTTTCGGTGTGTATATAAATAAGTCTAATCTTTTCGTTATAATCTTGTCCAATATTTTCCTATAGGTGGGTATTAGAGATATTGGTCTGTATGTGTTAGGCATATTTGGTAGTCTATTCCTACCTTTTAAGAATAATTTCACCTTACTTATCTTCCATTCTATTGGGAAATATGATTGTTCAAAACACACGTTGTACAGTTTGTGTAGTGTGTCTAATATTACATCTTGTGTCTCCTTAACCAATCCATGTGTTATATTATCATAACTAGAGACTTTGTTCTTCTTTAGCCTATCACTTCCATTATTTCCTTTTTTGTTATTTTTTCTGCATCCCGTGGTTGTATAACGTCATATGACCAGGTATGTTCTATGTTTTTTGGAAACAGTTCATCTATCATATATCTCCGTTTCACACCATGATATTGTGTAGATACCCTCGTGTATTAGGGTGTACCATATCTTTTTTCGTCTCATTTTCTCCGCACTTATCAAATATGGGATTCCCCATGTTGATTTACCAAAGGATTCCTCAATAAATCTCTGCCAACTACTTCTCTTCTCCTGCTTTATTGTTATCTTATATTTTCTCTTTGCTTCCTTGTATTGCTTAACAGCTGTTTCCAACTTTGCACCCCTACGTCGCATTTCGTGTTTTATTTACTGCTTTCTTCAATATTGTTAACTATGCTGTCCACCATTTAACTGGCCATTTTCCAGACAATCGCTGTTTAATACATTCTGCTCTATGCTTTAACAAGGTTAACTGTAGTATATTTGACTGTTCATCTATACTTTTCACATGTCGTTGTTTACTTTCTAGTTCACTCTTTGTCTATTTTTCGTTTTCCTAGTTTCTTCCAATGTATGTTCGTTGTTATTAACCCTTGCTGCTGGCTTCTGTCGTGTGATACAGGTTCTATACATACTGTTACCGCTTTATGGTCACTATGTAGTCCCTGCACTATTCTCTATGATGTTATTTGTGCTGTTCTCCACTTATTCCGCATATATATTAATGACTCACCTTTCTTGCTAACATACGTCATTTGACCATATTCATTTTGGACTTTTAAATTATTTTGTGTGACGAACTTTTCCAACTGCCGTCCACGCCTTGTCGTGCATTTATCGCCAAGTATGCAAATAAAGATATCCTTTTCTGCATTACCCCGCAATATCGTTGAGATTTTCTGCAATGATGTTCTATATTTTGGACATCTCGTTAGCAGTAATTGATTATTAACACTTGGATGCTTGCGTTTTCATATAACATTACATAACATTAACTGCTTGTATATTGGTTGTATTTCCCCTTTCCCTGGTACCAATATAGTACTTCTTGGTTGTTCTACGTGTATTGTTCTCCATGATATTGGCATATGCTGAAATTTCCCCTGTACATGATAAATTTCTTGGAAACAACCTACATCATAATATCCCTTTCGCATGTATTCACTCATTTCCACTGAATATATTTTGCACCTCTGTATATTTTGATGTATTAATTTAATCATATTGTGTATTTGCCTGTATTATTCTCTTTGCTGTTTTGTGCTCATTACATTTCCAACTCTGCACACTATGATCATTGTTCATTCCTCTTCTTTTGCAATTATGCATACCTGCACTTCGTTTTTCCTTGTATATGTTTTGTAGTTATTTCCATCCTGGCCGCAGTGTCCTCACGTATCCTCCGTTCCTACATACAGGAGCGACATGTCCGTATTTTTGGCATCTGTAGCACCTCGTTGGTCCCTCATCTGCCATAATTCTGTGACTCATTAAGTGCTACCTGTAACAACTGTGTTGCTATCCGCCTACTTCTCTCTAGCCCCCAATTTCCATCTGCACATTTTTTTGTTTTCTTTTTTTATAGCAATTGTGTTTCCCGCCGTACCTTTTCCCACTCTTCCCCCTCAATGTTTGTTTCTATCGGTGCTTTTAGGAACTCTTTCTGCTCTGTTTGCACGTTACTCCTAATATTCTTGGTCTCGGCCTCCGCTTCCCAACAACTCATTGCTCAACCTCCGCTTTCTCCAGCAATACTTGTTCAAGTTTCCACTTCTCTTCCGCATCAGAAACTACTACAAGAAACACGTCTGTTTTTGTTTCCTGCATTTGACTGATCTTAATTCCTTTTCTCTCTCTTCAAGACATCCAACAATTTTGTCTGAATGCTTCCTTCCTTTTTGTTACGCAACAGTAGTGTTTTTGACTGCGCTTTCTTGCGCCCATCTCGTACCACACTCGAATACCTGTCAAGCCTCTTCTGATTTCCGATTTTGTCTATTATGTCTTCCCGTGTCTTCTACATCTGCTTTTCTACAACCTTTATTAGTCCCATAGCACATTCTCCTCCCCACTTCCCCTGCATCACTTTCCTACATTTTTCATCTATTACATGTATAATATCCTCCGTCTGCCTTACATTTTTCGTGCTGTCCATCGCGTACCCCATCCAAGAGGTTGCCAATATGCTGTTTAACTCTTTCGTCTATCTGTCACTAACTTGTCGTCTCGTTTTTATGTCGCACTCTCTGTCCCTACCAAGAGCTGTTTCGTCTTCCCAATCTGTTCCTGAAACTTTATTTTCTCTTTATAGTTTTTATTTGCAGTATGTAATTTCACTACTTCCCTCCATACTCACACACCCCATTTCTTAACAACCGCTGTACGCTTTTCTTCATCCTTGTGAACGTTTTACCCTTGAATACCTCCTTCATTTTGTCAACCATCTTGAGTAGTTTTACCATATCTATCATCTTTGATTCTGCCTCTTCGATCTGGTAGGCCATTTTTTCGTCTTGTTACCTTCACAAAACTCTCTTCACGGGCCTCTGTATCACTGCAACTACGATTTGTTGCTACGTCTTCCTCCTATTGTTGCGCCATTTCTGTTACCTTGTCTATTTCCCTTGCGAATGTATAAGGAATACTGTTCTATTCCACAATTATGTGTCAACCTCTAGCCGCGTTGCTAGACGCCCTTATGTACTATTCGTTTAGTCTTTTGGTGTTCCCCTCGATCAATGCTATTTTATGACCTTTGGTGTTGCTGTATGTAGAAACGTTATGCACATTCACACTGCAGTAGTCCGCCTTTTCTTAAGTTGTCATATGCCTTTGCCCCTAAATTATTGCCAAGTCATTTATTATTATATTTCACCTTGTCTTGTTTAAAGCTATCAACTTGGTTGGTCTTACTGTGTTTAACTGTTTTTATTTCTTTGATATTTTCCTGTTTGTTCCTGAGTTATTCGCTCAACTGTGAAACACGTTTCTATTTCACATGTACCACATATATCACGTGATTGGTTTGGCCAACGTGTTTGTAATTTTATGTTTGGCTTTTGGGTCGTCCCAGTAATATCTCCTATGTAAGTTTATCTTATTGCTGTATGTTAACATGGTGATGTAAGTCCCTAGAATGTCACGTTACCCTATTTCCTCGTCTTAAATGATGGTGAATAAAGAAGTGCTTTGCACAGTTAGACTACTGGTGTTCGCCTCTTCTTAAACTGTCATGTGACTTTTTATGTCCGAATTGTTTTCCCTTAATCTGCTTAAAATTATTTATTATTATTATCTCTAACATTTTATCTATATTGGTGTTAATTTGTCTTGACGAGTTTTATTTATTATTATTATTATTATTATTATCTTCTAACATTTTATCTATATTGGTGTTAATTTGTCTTGACGAGTTTTTTCTTTTTGATTTCGTTAAAATATTTCTTTTAGTTTCCGAGTTATTTCAAAAACTTAAAAAATGCGCCTTTATATTTCATGTTTACTACTCATATGTCTCTCGTCATAATTGTCCTAAGTGCATGTAATGCTATAATATTTAACTTATTGCCCCACTCAAACTTTGTGAAATAATACCATTCTCCTTTTCCACGTATAGAGCCCAATTTCTGCCGCAGAGGGCACCAGTAGCTTGCCTCCTTTTGACACGGTTTGCTACATGTACTTGTAGTGTTGAGGTATAAGACATCGGTAGTGCCAACTCAAATATATAGTATTCCATGGCATCACGTAAACAACACATATAGCCGTGCTACGAATATACTTATTTTCTATTTATCCTATTAATAATAGCGTACTGAAGCTTGCTGTCTACTTTTTGTTGCTCTTAATTCATACTAGATACTTCTACATAGCTACACCCACAGTTCGGACACTGTCCTCTGTCACATTACCTTATAATGAGCATTTCTCTTTAATAATTTCACATTTACCATATGTTTACATGTCCTTTAAAAATTGTTTCCGCCCGTGTTTCTCGTTAAATGTGCTTGAAATTTATAACATACTCTTAAATTACTCTGTAGATCCTCACTGTACTTTTGAGCGTCACTTACCCGGAAACTAATGTTACTAACACTTTTTATCACGCTGGCACCATTTTACACGTAATTTTCATTTACAGTTATTTCAGTTTCCTAGGGTCGATTTTCATCAAATTTTCACACACACTTCCGGAAGCATACTCTTTCTTATTATAATCCATTTATAGCCAATATCCACTTCCAAATATCCAAACTGCTAACCTTGGTACGGAGCTCTTATCAATGCGTCCATCCCACTCCGAGGCAATCATATTTCAGTTATCACTTCTGTAAAAGTCTACCTCTTATCTGAAACTAAAATGAATCAATATATTTATCCATTTCCCATGTAATCCAATATTTTATACGAAGCGCTTTCTTTGACCTGTTATGCTACATATGAAACCGAGAAAAAGTAGATTATCTCTACTCTCCGATTTTACTCTGCGTGACCATGACAACCGATTTTACATTTTGAGTCATACCGTATGAACTTTGCCTGTGGCCAGTTAGAAAAACGTTCTACTTCAAAACGTATTGCAGCACCTGATAGGAGTCTTTGTGGTTTACGGAATAACAGAATCATAATGAGTGATATGGTTATCATTTTGCATGAGACTTCAAACAAATTTTGTGCGTTGTACTGAATGATACACCGGTAGATTAACTAAAGAAATTTATAAAGGCCTCGTCTATATGGGGCAATATGGATAAATATGCCAACATGAAAATCGCATTTCGTAATGATGTCATTGCTGGAGATTTTTCTGCACTGTTACAATTGCGTATGTCAAACTGAAAATCACTGAAAAAAAACGGTTTATTTATGTTGAATAGTACGTTCTACTGATGGATTGTTTCAGAAAATGGAACTAACATTGCCGATTTTTTTTCAAACGATGGCTATGAGAATGAGCTATCTTAGCTCTTATTAGTGATACAGTATATACCGTTAACAAAAAAATTATCATCTATATGTGGTAACACCCAGAATATTTAAATACAATACTGAATGATAAAGATTATGTTTCATATCTAACATACTTCCTTAATTCTCACGAAATTTCGGGGATACCATCTCATATAAACTTGATTTTTAAGTTCGAGTTACCGGAAACTTGGCCGAGCCAATGTTATGCAATGATACATAATTACGCATGAGGACTGTAAGTAGCAATCGAACAAACTCGACAATACTAACTGGAATTAATAAAGGAATAAAGGACGAGGATTCCGATTGTCCCTTCTGAGGAACCTTTCAAACTTAAATTCAGCTCCCGTTAAAATTGGCATACCCTATGACCATAAATGAAAGACAAGGTCAAACAATTAAAGTAGCCAGTGTAAGCTTAATCACACCCTGTTTTTTAAATGGTAAAATATTTGTTACATGCTCCAGAGTGTTGAATGGTCAAAATCTTTGTGTCTTGGTTGACAAAGATAAATCCCATTATATACTGAATAAAATGTGCTAAAAATGTAAAACTATATTTTTGGGTCATCAGAAACATTTTTCATATTTGACCTTACGCATTGACTGTAAACTATTTTGATGACATGAAGGATCAATATTTGAAATAATAGACGTGTTACAAAACAGGATATTATTTAGTAACAGTTATAATACTGTTTTTAATTCCTATTGAAGGAATTCTAGTTATACTGTTGATGTGTGTATTGTAACATGATTAGTATTACAAGGGGAAAACTAAAATCAAAATGGCTTCACGTCAGAGCTCCAATTGTAATATATATTAATTAATGAAAGAAATTTAATTTTCGCGGACCCACGATGGAGCACCAATTGTAACACAATTAAAAGCAAAAGGGATTTTTAAATTTGCGCGGTTAGCTCAGGGTTACCAATTTTAACTTATCAATTATCTCATCACCAGTAATACCAACTTTATCAGAATAAAACATGCACATAATGGTAATATGACTGGGTCACTTACCTTACGTACTCAGTTGCTCGATAATTGATTATCTTAATGGGGTTGTAATTGGAAAATGGAATAACTCAACATGATAGGATGTTTATTGACAAGTGGTGTGGGAGGGGTCGGTCGTCTTTCATCGTGACACTCATACAAATCCTTCGCAAATGAAACACAACTGGTATAATTACCCTTTTCAACAAAGATTTCTACATAATTTACTACATAATAACCAGGGCCAGGATTTTAATCAGTAAAATGATATGACTAAAAATTTGTCTTTATTTCAGAATACGAGACTACAGTACAATAATTACACAACGTTAGAACTGAAATTAAAAATTAATATTTATTTAAACTCGCAAATTTGTATATTCTAGGAAGATGAACGTATAAAAAATTAACCTTATTAAGAATTATTGCAGTAGATAACCATCAGCATGCTCAGGTTCTCGAAATTTAGAGAACGTCTGTTGTCGGAAAGCACATTTTTGATCTGTGAGAAAATTCTTTCCACATTCGTTGATATAACTGGAGCATACTTGAAATACGATTAATCAGTGGCAGTGCGATCTTATTCAATGCAGGATATCAAATGTTTCACCAGTTAGCACTAGAGAAATGCGACACAAAGTTTTGTATCCAGAGTTTTTATCAACGTTTTCTACTTTCTACTGTACACATATGATTCCTTGCGTTAAGCAACTGAAATTTACCTTTATGAAGTCTAGCTGTCCTTCAATTTCACAGATTGAAAATAGTGTTTTAGCTGTATCAATTGCATTAGCATCGTCAGGATTCAGTTTTTCAATAACACGTTTCACCATCTGGAAATTATCGCAAATGATCTTCGTCTTTGACACTAGACAATCCACTTGAGAAAAATGTGCTATAACTTCCTCTGCCACCCTATGCATAGCATTGTGCTGATCAAGTAATGTGCACCATTTTCGGGTAAAAAGCTTGTATTGACTTTCCTACTATCACAATGTATGGCGCTGCGTCAAAGACAAAAAGCAAGACATCATCATTTCTGGCACCCTCAGGCCACAAAAAAACATACAATTTTCAAAGAATCTACAAATTGCGGAGTGATTAACAGTATCTAATACTTGTAAGCAGAAACACTTCACCTCGTCCGTTTTTATAACCAGAGATTTGTGTTCAGTATTTTAAAACTTTAGAGCACTTAAGTG
The DNA here is from genome assembly GCA_002313205.1 of Laupala kohalensis. Lineage (NCBI taxonomy): Eukaryota > Metazoa > Arthropoda > Insecta > Orthoptera > Trigonidiidae > Laupala > Laupala kohalensis. Next base: position 132,679 of record NNCF01132689.1, on the reverse strand, counting down.
CAATGCATACTGCATAAGGAAAAGAAGTTGACATGTCATCAAAATCCGGGCTCTGTAATAAAATATCACCGAAATTAAAACAGCATGAAAATTACTTAAATACATTATTATTATTATCAAAACTATAAGAAGATCAATCATTTCTCACACTTATGAATGACCCCTTCGAACATGCATAATAAACTAGCATTGTCATTAGCGGAAGGTTAGTCCATTTACACTCGTGACAGTGTTGAATTTTCTTCAATTACACAGTTTAATTGTATATTAGGTTGCTTGTGTCAGAGTCAAAAGTTTCTCTCCCAGGATACCACATTCATGTTATAATACAAATACGACAGGTCACGAGATAACATAATTACTCGAAAAAACCGTCAATGACATATTACAGTTCGTACCTCTATATTGAGAACCACCGTGAAATGTGAATGACTGCCGTGTGTAGAGAGGTCGTTCTCCAATAAGGATATTGTACCAATCGTCCGTGGAGTCACTCAAAACTCTCAGCAGCAGTCGTCCAATCTCCCCAAATTTTGACCACTTGATACCATCCATCTCCGAAATTATCAATCGCATGTTGATCCCGTGCACTGTCCATCGATCATTGTTCCGATGGTCGATAAATCGATTGTTCTCGATACGATATTCATCGATTACTACCCGCGCTTACTACGACATTAATTATCGCGGCTACACGTTCGAAGTATTCAACCAGTCATTGCTTATTGATGAAACTAATGACAATTTATAAAGTCATTGTCGAAATGGCGGAATGTTAGAACTGATGACTCCGAATGTCTCTGTCGGAGACTCGAAATCTTAATCTTGAATCTTTGAGAGTAATTGTCCGAAAAAATCTCAATCGTGAATCTCAGGACCTCACACCAGCTCCTCCTAAAATAATATCTTTCCCCATACCTCTTCAATGCGAGACGAGTAGGCCACGACTTCGACATACTTCACATCCCTTTATCCAATCAAAATTCACTATAAATCCGTACTAGGTCTCATGTGACTCCCTTCTCATTGGTCTGTGGTCTGATTGACACATATTCGTTTGGCCAATCATGATCCTACCCCTGGTCATGTGACGTCTTGTCTATGCTGCTCTCGTCTTTGTTTTGTTACTGTATCTGTTTAATTTCTCTCGTCGGGGCGTTAACAATGGAGTCTATGGACCTTATTCAGGCAGTATACTCCCCTTCCCCTCATGGGGCTGACGGGACCCTGCAATATACACTTTCTCTTTTTCTGCTCGACCAAGGCAAGACTCTAGACAAATAGCGGACTCTACAATGGTATCAGATGATATCCAGCAACTGGTTCCAAAAATGGTTCAAATTCCCTGCCTTCGTTTGATAATATAATGTAAAAGAGACGCCCATTTTCCCTTTTGGCTGACCTCAATTCGCGTACCCTCGTTTATTATCCACTTCACAGTACTTTTCCGAGTGGCAATGTTAACAAATAATTGTTCATCTGAAATTATGATTAATTTATTAATTTTTTATAAATAAATTAACTATTTGTTACAGTATATTATTTTGAATAGTAGAAACTGTCATTAAACCCATGCAGTTCCTCTAGTTTTGCAATATTGTTCTTAACAACAATCCCGTTCAGGTAATAAGAAGTTAAGCAACAGATAACAATTCTTATTTCAGCTAGTCAAGAGTATTTAATTCAAATAACCACCCGGAGCAGCAGAGTAACTTAGTTAGTAATTTATATCGATAATTAAGCGCACCAACCAAAGGTTCCCTCTTTCTGGTTTTCGCTTTGTTTGAACTAGTTTATTCATCGTTTTTAGTATTTGATTATGTTACAGAAGCTACATGAAGCGGAGTTTGAATTACTAATAAGTTTTCATTATCGCTAATAATTTATTTTATTGCTAAATTGATTTGACGAACTTTGGTTATTCCTTCTTCCGTATTCATGGTGAAGCTCATCCCCCCAGGGGACTTACATCTAGTAAGTACGTGTTTGGCGAGCGCGGGGCCCCGAGCTGAGTCTGGCATTACTTCCACTTACTTGTGCCATGCTCCTTCCTTTCTCTTTTCTGACCTCCCTTGGTCACCTCTTGTTCTTTTCCATCCCAACCCTATCAAGGCCAGGGTATCTTTCATTTTCCTCATTCCTCTCATTTTTGTCCTACCCCTCATTTTTGTCCCCCCTTATTCTTTGTCCCCCTCCTCATGTTATGTGCCCCCCTCCATTTTTGTTTTGATATATGTTGTGAGATATGTTTTGGTGTGCTGTGGATCGGGAGAGTTTTTAGTGGGTGGGGTTGAATCGTTCGACGAGTCCACACGCGGGGAGAGTCATGTTGGTTCTCCCTGGTGCGTGGCTGCATTTTCCCTACCTGTACAAATTTTTCGGGCTCCAATGACTTTTGATGACGACATGAGCCGTAAAGCCCCACAAAAAATAGTGAAGCTCATCAAGGGACTGGCTACCCGCTTCAGTTGTAGCCCATCACCGAACTCTCCCGAGGCCTTATTATGAATGTCAGAATTGAATGTTATTTATAACAGCTTTAATTATTTAAACAATTTCATTTTTATGACAATTTTAACTCTCTATAACTATTATAATTTTATACGGTAACGATTTTTGTTTATAATAAGTTTGTTTTAGACAATTATAAAATATTATAATTACATTTTTTATAATAATTATATTTATAAACCTTACAGTTGTTTATAACATTTCTAATACTTCATAATTGAATTGTTTATAATAATTTTCATACTGATTTATAAATTGGTATAAATGCAATTGTTGTAAACATAAGTTTGTTACAAACAAATTTATATGTATTAAAATTGTTGAAAACAATTAATTTTTTAAACAATTTGTTTTTATTTTAAATCAATTTTTAATGTAAACAACTTATTTGTTTATAGGAATTTTAATTGTTTATAACAAAACTAATTGTTTGTAACGAATTTACTTGTTTGTTACAATTTTGATTGATCTTTTAATTTGTTTATGGTGATCGTGTTACAATATAAAGGAGAAAAGCGTCAAATAATTGAACGCGGTTTCCTCGAGAACGTCCCATCATTTGTTCCGTACAATTTTCGAGTATATCTTTAAACTCGCTGGCGCTCGCTGGGACCTTTGGAGGCTGCGCCCGTGCCAAGCCAACTAGAGCAAAAATCCTTTTTGTTAGTTTAAAAGGATTCACCGCATAGACCATCGTACGCGTAGTTCATTCGCATGATTCAGTGTGACTGCTCCGTATAATTCATTGCAATAAAAATGCCTGATTTATTGTATCTATTTGCTATCATGAATAATTTTCAAGTAGAAATATGTATTCCTTAGGTCAGTCTCTCTTAAACATTCTAAACTATTTTTCTCCGAGTTGATATACTAATACCTACGTTACCAATGTCTATGTAATTGAAATAAATTATGTTTAGCACTTGTGTTTTACCACTTCGCTAGGCAACATTTATTTAATTATTACCAATTAATAAAACACCTTTTTCACTTTCTTGCATGAATCGTACGCTCCTTAATTGTCGAGTTGTGTTTAATTTACATTCCTGGGAAAAGAGATGTCGTCTCGCGAGATGTTGTTTCTCTTGAGAAAGTGGGCAAATGATGAGAAAATTACCTGGCCAATCAGGGAAGATGGAATCATGGAAGAACAGAAGGATCTTGAAGAAAGGGAGAAGGTTATCGAAGTGCCGAGAATTGAAACGGACAATCTAGATGAGGATTCTAACAACGATTCAGAATCAGAGGCGCAGCCTGACAACCAACCTGAGAGATCAAGGCGAGAGAAAGCGTCCCAGTTGTGTAGAAGACTACGTTACTTCCAGCTTTCCTGAAGTGCTTCTGACAGAGGGGAGACGAATACCTTCAATGAAGCAATTTCAGGTTAGAATAGCTTTGAGTGGAAGCCTGCCATGGACACTGAAATTGGTTCTATGCATAAAAACGATGCATGGGAATTGACAAATCTCCCTTTGGGAAAGAAAGACTTAAATAATAAGTGTTATTCGGAACAAGCGCAATTCTGATGGAAGTACTAACAAGTATCGTGCAAGATTGGTCATCAAGGGATGCGCTCAACCACCCGGTGTTGACTACGCAAACACTTTCAGTCCAGTTGCACGCCGTGAAGTGATTCCGATCGCTGTTGTCCATCGCAGTTGTGAAAAAGATGATTCTTCAGCAGTTTGATGTCTCTGCGTTCCTGTATGGAGATGTTGAGGAAGAAATTTTTATGAAGCAACCAGTAGGATTTTCTGATGGGACAAGTCGCGTTTGTCACCTCGAACGAAGCTTATATGGACTCAAGCAGGGTCCTCGCTGCTGGATCCAAAAATTTGACGATTTTATGATACGTTCAGGATTTCAAGAAAGTCACGAAGAGCCATGTGTATACATTCGCCACACGTTAACTGGTAAGATCATCGTTGTGCTGTACGCTAATGATAGATTGATAGCAGCAACAAGTCAGTCGGAAATGGATTTATTCATAGAGCAGCTTCGCTCACGATTTGAGATTATCGCAAAGGAAGTCTCTTATTTTCTCAGATTTGAAATTACCCGACGTGATGGTGACATCAGGGTCAGCCAGTCTGCGTACATCAGGAAGATCCTCAGTCGTTTCAACGTGGAAGGATGCAATCCGGTACTTACCCCCTTGGAAAATCTCAGTGCTCACACGCCAGGGAGTGCCAAATTTTCCCTATCGCTCGACCGTTGGTGCCCTTCTCTACGTTGCCCGTGGCACTCTTTTTGATATCGCTTTCAGCATGAGTGTTCTGTCGCGTCACTTGGAGAATCCCACAGAGGAGGACGTGTTGCGAGTGAAGCAAGTTATTCGCTACCTGGCTGGAACCATCAATTTAGGATTGGTTTACCGTTGCCTTTACTTGCGTGTTACAGTGATGCTGATTTTGCTGGGTGCCCAGATATATTGCGTTCGACGAGTGGAATGGTTATCAAGTTTGCGGATGCAGCTATTACTTGGATGAGTCGTCGTCAAGAATTGGTTGCTGAGTCAACGTGCGAAGCAACGGCTGCTAACCTGGGTTCAAAAGAGACTATTTGGATCTCTCGGCTATTTAAAGAATTAATAGGTCTGTCCACCCTACCAATATTCCACATAGACAATGAGTCAGCAAGGAGGCTTTCTGAGAACCCTGAGATTCACTTCCGCACCAAGCGTATTCAGCGGAAATATATATTCATTCGAGACCGGATCAAGAAGGGGATATAGTTTCAGGGCGAAAATAGACAATGACAGTTTGATATAAATACGATTTATTCCAGAGTAAAGAAGAGAGCATATGTACACTTTACTCATCCGATCCGACGACACACAAAAACAGGAATGCAAACCTGACAAAACGAATTTACAATACTACCAACTTTTACACCCCTCTCAATTTCAATTTTCCAAATTTAAATTCCTTGATTAAAAAAATAAGTTTCCATAAAGTGCCTTCAAAATTACATTTCAGAGCATGGATTCATAACTATTCACGACTCAATAACAGTTTGCAAAGTACATCATGTCTCGTTTACAAAAATCTTCTCATAGAAAGATTTAACGTGTTTATTGTAACAATAAATCGTGAATTTAGTGTTTTTTTCAATTCTTATGATTTTTAAACACTATACTCAGAATAATCTATAGTTCGATAATAACTTGTACATGTAAATTTACAAACATATTTGCGTTAAATTACAAACATATTGACATTATATATGTATTATAACTCGCAGCTAACTTTTTATCTTATCTAGGAACTTTTGCTGAAATTTTTGAATCCGCCTCTGCCTTAGGGCCCTTGATCGGAATTGATGGGATGGTCCCTTGCTTACTTCCGGAGAGTAAATTAGTTTATTGTCCTCCACGTGGTCATACGCAGTCTGTACTGTTGTTTGACAATAAATTTAAATTTAATCCGTTGTTCGCAAACATGCACAAAGAACCACGTTTACTGGCTATCAGTATAGGCCCTTCTTCGCCACGTTAATATCAATTTTCACGTCAGTAACATCCATTAGATAACGACCGTATTTTCCGAACAATACTGACTCGACGCGCCCGAATCTATCACCCACGTAAACAAATCGTTATCATTCTTCTCCTTCGTTTTCGAGTAGCAGGGCGCTTCCCGCAGGTTGCACGTTTCGCGTTGAGTTTGATTCCGCAGTAGTGCCAACCTCCTCACAAAGTTACGAAATTCCCTTGTCCGTGTCGGTGATATTATTTTTCCGTTCACCATCTGCTAAATTCGCTCTGTTCTGATCCAATTTAACTTTACAATACCGTCGTATATGTCCAATCTGATCGCATCCGTGACAACGAAACGGAAACTCACGTTTGGGTTGATTCTGTGGTTGTTGTTCTCCGAATGTACGATGGAAATTCTGCCTGCCGCCTCGTCCTTTTCCTCGTCTGTGGGAAAAAATGCGACCTTGTTTCCACTCACCTGTTGAGTTTCGAATTTTTCCTTGTCGTTCAGCCTCTTGAATTAATTTTCCTTTTACGAACTCGTGAGAGGCTTATCATCAACTGGATCGCTGAACACAATATCAATTGCCGTCGTAAATACCTGAAATGATTCCGGCATCTGAGACAATTAACACACGTACAATTTCGTCTTCGTCCACCGTCGCACCACTAGCCCGAAGATCACTCAACTTCCGGTCAAATTCAGCAATGTACGTCTGAAAACTTCCGTTCTTGTATCTCATCGCCGATAGCTGATGTTTTAACTCAACCTGAGCGATGATTCCTTTCTGTACGTAAGTTTTCTCGAGCGATTCGAACATGTCTTTGGTGCTCGTTTTCCCTTTTACAGTCGCCAGTACACTGTCGTCCAACCATCTGACCAAAATGTCCCGAGCTTTTACGTCGATTTTCTTATAATTTTCCGCGGACATTTAAGCCGGTAGAGCTTCCAGGCAATCCATTTGCTCTAGATGAATTTTCAATCGGAATTCCCAATTCGAAAATGCGGTTCCATCGAATGGTTTGATTGGGGTGTTGAGGTTAGCCGATGCCATGTTCTCGAGTCGTATCAACGTTTCCAGAGAGAACTTCCACTCCGCGACTTTTCCGACCGATTTTCACGAAAAACAAATTCGAACACTAACTCAAAACCTTTAATAGCCCATAACCTTTTAATAGTTACAGGGCGAAAATAGACAAAGACAGTTTGATACACTTTACTCATCCGATCCGATAACACACAAAAACAGGAATGCAAACCTGACAAAACGAATTTACAATTCTACCAACTTTTACAGATGCTAGCATTGGTACTGAACATCAGCTTGCTGATATTCTGACGACGCCCATGCCTCGCCCCAGACTTCAGGTTCTGCGTGACTGTTTGAGTTTAGACTTCTCAAATAAGGGAAAGTGTTGAAGTAACATTATTTTCGTAGTTAAGTGTGTGGCAACACTGCTTCTCTCTAGTGTGTGGTCTGATTTTGTTTTGATTTTAGTTCTTCGCTTGTCTTTCAAGTGCTTGCTTCTTAAAAAATATCAGTCAAATTTCAACTCGTTTTATTCGCTCTGCAACTAAAAATTCAGCATACATACGTTTCATGTATGAGAAACTTCATTATTGTTGATAATAACATAATGACCGATAGTAGTTCTGGTCTTCAAAAAGACAAACACTAGCTTTGGCAACAGTGCACTGTCCATGACTAGTACAGGTCATTTTGAAAATGACCAAACTTAGTTCTGACAAATCGCATCTTCCTTTCTCAGTTTTGGTCGTATTTTTCATTCAACTGCTGAATTCGGGTTTAGGACATTACGTGTGTTTTTGTTCCCGTCTGGATGCACAAAGAAGTAACAGATCAAAACCATACCTCAGAATTGGATTTTATTAAATTACGAATAAAAGACTTTCTGGGTAGCTCATTTCTGTTTCACTAACTGCCTGCGTACCACAAAGGATAATTTTTAGAGGACCAAGTTAACCTTCCGGTCCAAAGTCGTAGAAAAATAACCTTATTCTTCGTATATCCTTCCGCGAGTGCTGCTACCTCCACCATCGCCTCCATCTTCACACTTACAACATATTTTCTTAAAACTAAATCGCCGGGTCTAACAAACCTAACATCGCTGACTGTGACCGAACAATTGTTTATAATTGTTCATGGCTCGCTGTCGCGAGCCATATTATAATTAACATACTATCATAAACGGTGGCTGAGAGAAGAAAATAGTGCAGAACAATATTTCTTTATAACTACCGTAAATATGAAGAGCGAAGAATATGGCTTATATTTTCAGAACCGCAATAATATTTGTAGTATTATGGCATTAATTATTTTTTCGAGCCCTTGTTGGACCAACTCCTTAACTTTGGCGTTTTTGGATAATGAATTAAATATTTTTTGTTTATATTAAAATGTGCGTTTGATTGCCAAACACCATTATCGTGCGACTTACATTTTCAGATGCAGCAATATGAATAAACTTTTGTCTCATTTTGAGTTTCTTTTGAGTTATTACAAAATTGAATAAAATTTCAACAATACAATAATACCTATAAATTGTTTTATAACATGTTCATTTGTTCTGTTGTTATGTTTCTTGTTATGATTTGTTACATCTGATGATGACTTCAACCTAACATTGAAACATTGTGTACTTAATAGCAGAAAATGCATGGTATTCATCCATCATAAGGTCATAAGCCTTAAATTGTTTATTTATTTATTTTGTTTCATAATGTTTGGGTAAGTATTTTGACCTGTTATTGAGGTAGCTATATAATTGGAAAGTTAAATGGGTTAAACTCCAGATTTTTAATTTTTGTTCAGATAGTGTGTGTCAGTGGGTATATTGTAGCTTTAGTACAAATGATTTATTTCATTACTACAAAACATTTTATGTAAGCAATTTGACAATTATGTTTGTGAGACTTTATAAAAAACAAAGAAAACATGTTATCACAAATATTCATTTAGCTCTTCCAGAATGCAACAGAGAGGGAGCGTGAGAGAGTGAAATTGAATGAGTTAAAAGTGTAAGCAAATGAGAGAGTGAAATTAGAGTTTGTCTGATTTGCAGAAAAGTTTGTAGTGATATGAACAATAAGAAGCCTTGGTAATGATGTGATAAACAAAACTGTTTTACTTTGTTTCAATATCTGTATTGACCTTTATGTTCTAAGAGATTAATAACTTACTTAGAATAGTAGAATAGTTTACATCTATTGTACATGGAATCCTCCTTCATTGCAGAAATTTGAATGATGTTGAAAGTTGCATTAGTGAAGTCCTTGTGAATTGTATGCCTCATGGATCTTTGAGCATTATTAGACAATATTTCAATTCTTTGGATGTGCTTTTTACTTGTGCTCAGCCATCAGAAACTATTGAAGGTATGATAAAATAATGTTTTTTCTTCATATACTTTAAGTAATTTAAGTAACATTTAAGTAATTGCAATGGATCTCAGTCAAAGACTATTTATATTTTACAGTTCTCCAACCCTCAGAATATGGACCACCAACTCTTGATAACATTGCTCGTATGCAGGAGGATAGTGTGGCAGTTTTAAGTAAAATGAAGTCATTCTTGGAACATACTTTGAGAAATGAGAAACAAAATGGACTGGAAGAAGAAGAAAAAGATAAAAGATTAATTGAAATTGCTGAGGAGCAAACTGAACTGTTGACCAAGATTGTTAAAATACTTGATGGTAAATCAGTGAAACCTGGAAAAGAGAGAACTAAGAAACATTTTTAATAGAAACAGAGACAAAATTTATCTTAATTAGGTTTGGGTTTCTAATTATTCTTTAAAATTTTGTTAATTGAACAAGTTACTGTAATGACATAAATATATGTAATGAAATAATTAAATAAAGATGAAGCCACCTCTTACTGTTGGGACACTGAATCTGCATGCGTGTGCCTAATCACAAACTTTGCTATACCTTATGATAAAAAATTGACTTTTAAAGTTTTCGGTAAAGTATCCCTGCTACCCTCTCACACAAAAGTGAATACAGTGACTGGATTGTACTTTGTAATCCAGGAACATGATTTCAGCTATTTCTTTGCTGATTTTTTTCTCTTATCTTTTATCTCTCTATTCATCAGAGGTGGATAATCAATGGAGAAATGAAGCATCCCGAAGTGTTAGAAAATAAAATGAAAACATTATCACTAGCGGTGTGAAGCAAAGTTTTTTCATGTACATAGTCTTTAGAAAGTATATAATGAAAGAAGAATGTATGTGTATATAATTATATGAAATACAATATTATATAAGTAAATAGGGGTCTATTTACCCTAAAATTAAACAGTTCTTCATTACCCATAGCAGAAAGGTCTGAAATGCTAGGTCCAAAATTTCAAGCTTTTACGCGAACCCAATATTTCGGGCCGCGAAAAGCCTGATTAGGACCGGTTCTATATTTGCCGGCCTAAAATTCATCATTCCGTCTTCCACTACCAGATGGCAGGGGAAGCCGGAACTTTTTTGGGTGCATTTTTGGTCGAGAAATAATCTTGGTGATGATTAATAATACTCAAGAAGTCTTTTACGTATTGTATATTCATATTACATGGCGTGTGTATATTTTTACACCCAAAAAATCCGTCGTCCTCATCCAGGATCAGCTCACTGGTATTTTGGAGGTCACTATGATAACCACTCATCCATCGACGCTGACAAAAAAAGACAGGAACTGGTATAGGGATTTTACAGGAATTACACTTGGAGGAGAATGATAAAACACATCTTTACAAAGAACTGAGAATATTTGACCCTGTGTTATATTGTGTATTTTACCCAGTACTATCTTTGATTGGAATTGGTGGGATCAATGGAGTCATTTGAAATTTTTGGTAGAGGGGGCAAATATAACACCCAACAATATTATTTATATTATTTTATGATTTGGTATTTTTGGAATGAAAAATTTGGTATTTTGTTTAATAACAAAATCCCCGCAGGGGGTTCAGTTTCGACTGAGTATGGGCTTGGCGAACCCACGGTCCCGAGCTGGGACTGGTACTGCGCCACCAGTCCTCGGACACCGTAAGCTTTGGACATGCTTCAGCGACCACCATTGGCGCGATGGTGGAAAGTTGCGTGTTTTAAAGGGCGGAGATCTTGCCTTCATTGGCCGGGTTGCGAGGAAGGATTAAACCTCTATAAAAAAAACCTCAACCTCAAGGTGTGTTACGCGCCAATGAGGTAAATGGGTGTTGAGGATAAACACTCGCTAGCGGACAACCTCTAGGGCAACTGCCGCACCTCAGTTGAGCAAGGCTTAGTGGCGAGATACGGGGGCTCCACGCCACCCGACATTTATTTCCTCCGTACTCGTGGGAACAAAATGACTGATTCTTCAACTTCCCTGCCTTGCGGAGTGGCTGTACCGCAAGGTGAGTATTCCACCCAAACGTCTTCTAGCGACCGAGGGTTCACAGCCCTTCCGCTTCAGAAGAAAAGAAAGAGTAAAGAAAAAGAACATTGCTCATGCGAATGTTTTTATTATAAAGCATAGAAGGGAAAGAACGTTGGAAAAGGTATCGCCCTTCTATATTTTTAAAGAACTGCAAGGTATCTGTGATACACTGAAAAATATTAAACGATTAAGAAATGGTTCAATGTTGTTGGAAACCAACACCAACAAACAAGCATTGACCCTCTTAAGTTGTGAAAAGTTGGGAGTTCTCTGTCAAGTGCGAACTCCATGCTGCACTTAATCGCAGCAAAGGAGTTGTTTCTTGCAGAGAAATCATGGACATGTCAACAGAAGAGCTTGTTGAAGAATGGGAGGATGACCATGTAGTTAAGGTCAGTCAAATCATGAAGCAGGTCAACGGTGTTCCCCAGAAGACCAGTTCCTTCATCGTAACATTTGACTGTCTTAAGCTACCCAAAGATCTGAAGGGTGGATGGCTGAAGCTGCCGGTGCGTCTCTTTATTCCAAATCCTCTTCGCTGTTTTAAGTGTCAGAGGTTTGGACACACGACAAAATCGTGTAAGGGCCGTGAAACCTGCAGGAAGTGCGGAAAGGAGGCACACGAACCCGGCGTCACATGCCCCGGGGCCTGCAAAGTGCATTAATTGCACAGGCAGCCACCCGGTGTGGAGCAGGGAGTGTGTCGCCATTCTGGAAGAGAAGAAAGTGCAGGAGATCAAGACAACGGAGATGATCCCCTACGGTGAAGCGCGGAAGAAATACAGGGCTTTACACCCTGTATTTTCTACTAGCTACTCCACCGCAGACAAGATTCCTGTAATAAAGAAGAACATTTCACCAGAACACTCTCCCTCTCTGCTATACAGCAGCTTCAGATATGACGACACCACAGGAGATCGAGCAATAGGTGGTGTTGCCGTGTTCGTTAGAAACACTATACTCTGCTCACCTGTTCTCCTACAAACTCAAATCCGGTCTATAGCAGTCACAATTCACAGCATACCAACTATGTGTTCTATATATCTTCCTCCGACAAGAGATTTCTCGGAGACTTCCCTCAGGGATTTAATTCACCAACTCCCTTGACCATTCCTCCTCCTCGGAGATTTCAACGCGCACAGTGTACTGTGGGGTTCGTCGAGCGATTGCCCCAGGGGCCGACTGCTGAATTGTCTCTTTGAGCGAAAATATTTATGCATAGTGAACACCGAGGTGATGACCCACTTCGCATTTGCCACGGGGACATGGACCGCTATAGACCTGTCAGTTTGCTCTCCTGAAGTTGCTGATATTTTCCATTGGAAGGTAGAAGATGATCTGCATGGTAGCGACCATATTCCTATCTGATTACCCTTCCAGGAACGTGCGACTGTTCCCGAATGCAAGCCACGGAAATGGATTCTCAGAAAGGCTAATTGGACACTGTACCGTTCTCTGTCTTCAGAGAAACGGATAGTGTCCAAGAGAGGGTCGACCATCTGACCCAGGTGGTTCATCATGCCACTGAAGAATCCATTCCGAAAACATCTATTTTTCCGCGAAGACCTCATGTCCCCTGGTGGAACGACACATGTCGGTCCGCCATTCGGGCAAGGCGAAGAGCATTGCGGAAATTTAAGGCTAGTCCATCTCCGGAAAACCTCGCCGCTTATCGGATTGCTAGAGCAAAAACGCGTATAACTATCAAATAATCCAGATCCACCTCCTGGATAGTTTCTAAGCACCGTAAGAGAACAACATCGCCCACTAAAGTATGGGAGCCAATCCGAAATATATCTGGAAGGTATTCTCGAGTCCCAATATATAGACTCAATTATCAGGGTCGGGTTCTCACCAACAACAGAGAAATGGCAACAGTGATGAATGAATACTTTGCTGACCTAAGATCTACAGCAAACCGCGACCCTGATTTCGCGAGAAAAAGGGAAACAGCAGAGAGCACATCCTTTGACTTTCGTTCCACCAACTGGGAACCCTACAACTCTTCCTTCTCTATGTGGGAACTTGAGTCAACTCTAACGACAGTCCACGACACTGCGCCTGACCCTGATCCCATTCATTATGAAGTGCTCAGTCTCGAATCGAAAGAATACATTCTGGATATCTTTAATCTTTCATGGTCCGAAGGAGTATTCCCTAATTCCTGGAAGGAAGCAACGCTGATCCCTTTACTAAAACTAGGAAAGGACAAAACGGCCATCAGTAGTTATCGAAGCATTACCTTGACAAGTTGCGTCGGTAAAACTCTGGAGAGAATTATGAACCAACGTCTCGTCTGGTATAAAGAAAGGCATTACTTGCTGAGTCGATCTCAGTGTGGATTACACCGAAACTTTTTCCCCTGACAAGCAAACTTTAGGCTCTTGCTGTTGAACTAAATTTGAAGGCTGATCACTTGAATGTAGAATGTGCATTTTTAAATGGTGATTTAAATTGCGAAATTTTCATGAACCAGCCAGAAGGTTGCGTCGTCCCTGGAAGTGAAAATAAGGTATGTCTTCTAAAGAAGAGTCTGTATGGGTTGAAGCAAAATTCTCATCAATTGTATTCTAAAGCAACTACGTTTTTTTCAGAATTTGGGTTTCAATCAGTCAAAGATTGAATCTTGTATATTTTTGAAGAGTTCTGAAAATTCAATCATGATTGTTGCTGTTTGGGTTGACGACTTTTTCGTTTTTTACAAAGGTGATAAGCAGATGAAAGCTGTTAGAGTCAACCTTCGAGAAAATTTTGTCAACTTAGGTCCATTGTCCCATTGCTCGGGAATGAAAATTGAAAGAAGTAATGATAAAGTGAAAATTTCTCAGGATAATTACATTGATCAAGTTCTGAATTTGTTTGGTATGCAGGATTCTAAAATGCAAAAAACGCCAATGAAACAAAACAAAAAAAATTTGATGGCGAGAAATGTTTAGATGTACCATATCAACATTTGATAGGTTGTTTAATGTGGCTAACCGTTTCTTCTCGACCTGACATTGCTTTTGCGGCTACTTACTTGAGCCAATTCAACAACAACATTTCTATGGAACACTGACTTGAAGCAAAGCATGTGTTGAGTTATTTAAAGACAACTAAAGATAAAGTCTTGTTTTTAAGAAGTCTAGTCAACTACTTATTGGATATGTCGATAGCGATTACGCGAATGATCCGGTGAATCGTAAATCCTTTACAGAATTTGTCTTTAAACTTGCTGGTACTGCTATCTCTTGGGAATGCTCCAAGCAGAAAAATGTAACTCTTAGCTCAACGGATGCTGAACTGAGTGCCCTGGTCGAGGGAACGAAAGAAGCTATTTACTTCAAGGATTTGCTTATGGAATTGCTTGGTAATTTGGGTGAAACATTTATCAATGGTTTTATTGTGTTGTACAACGACAACCAATGTGCGAAGAAAAAGGCTGTGAACAATGGATATTCGAAACGCACGAAACATATTCATGTGAAGATTAGTTTCCTAAAAGAACAGATTGATAAAAATGTAATTAACATTTTGTACATGCCTACAGATAGTTTGGTGGCTGATGTTTACGCTAAACCTTTAGACAGAGTGAAATTTGAAAAAATTGTAGATGAATTGAATGTTTCTTGATTCGTAAAGTTCGTAAATATTGTGATAATACGGGAGAATGTTGGAAGATTTAGTTTTGTTGGTAAAACCACAATATTACTTTGTTTTTAGGTTGGTAACATTGTTCCGTGTAAGCTCTTACAGCTGTTTCTGTTGTTCTTGTCACGAATTTCTCTCTCCTGAGTTTTGGTGGAATAAATGAAGTTTCTTGTTTAACTATTGCCCGTATAAACAATTTTTTGCACCTAATGAGCCCTAATTTAACATCCTCAACCATCTCAACTTAATTGCGTCCCTCGAGAATGAAAAATAAATACCTTACATCATAATGTTCAGTCAAACATAAGTAATAGATATTGATATTTTTTTACCTAAGAAGCCTTTCGATTTGTTTTGCCAACTGAGCATTGCCTTTCTGATAATGACATCAACAATACTTTTATTCTTAATTCTTTACTAAGCTTTTCTTGTCGAAAAAATTTCAAAGGAAAGTATCCTCACGGTGTTACGTATCTGATTGAGGAATATGTACATTAGAAATAACATTTCATCTTCCGCACAGTTAAATTACGAGAAATCCTTCTTGGATGATATTTTCGATCTCTCTGCAGTTTATTTGACCGACATAGCCATTGTAGTTTTCTGTATTTATTGACCTCCTCAATCAGATCTTGATATATTTTTTCTGAATTTCGAAAATGTTTTACGTCTAACATGGAAATATATGAAATCAATTTTTATCTGTGGTAATTTCAATATCGATTTCCTCAGTAAAACGGATTCCACGCACAATCTCAAGAATCTATTTAATAATCTAATCAGCACCTTCAATACTTTTCCTACAGTTATCGACCCCACTAGCATCTGCGACTCATCTCAAATGTTGCTAGATCAGATAATTGCCAACAGTGGGCTCTCATTTACTTCTAGAGTATTTAACGTGGGATACAGCGACCACTTTGCCCATGTATCTACTATTAAAGATAAATTAAAACCACGTATCATTCTCTACAAGCTTTCTAGACAGGTTACAGAAAAAATGTAACCATGTTTTACAAATTTGTTACATCAGAAACTTGGGATGACGTGTATAATTGTGAAAACATCAACGATAAACTCAATGTTTTTTTCTCAATATCCTTGAAGTATTTCAACTCTGACTTTCTCATAACACGAGAGTTAGTTAAAGTAAACTATTACAATAGATAGATAACCGATGGGATACGAATTTCTTTAAAAAAGCAAACGTCATTTATATCATCTTTTAAAATTTAATAACCAACCGCCCGAATTTCGTGATTATTTCCGTAAATATAATTCCATTCTTAGAAAAGTGGTCTATGCAGTTGAAATAATGGAAAAAAGATAGATATTTTTCTTAATAACTTAACCAGTCAAATGATATTCGAGTTCAAAATTCATAATGTATGAAATTCCATTGTATCTTTAATATCACAGCGAAACTATTGACTTTATTGAAAAACATTAAATTACTTTTTTGTAGATTACATTAAATTTAATGTAAAAATTCTTTAATTTATAAATCATATATATAGTTTATAAGTACTATTGCTCGAACTCCTTTGCAATATTTACATAAAAAATACTAATGAGTAAAATATTGTTAAAATATAAGAGATCTTTTTGTAGAGCGTTTAATTCTGTATAAAAATATGTCACTAGTACTAATATGTCTGTACAATGCGCCAAAACCGAGGTATGAAATACAGAACAAAATTTTTTTCCCCATATTATTTAAATGGGAAATAGAAATTCGCGATGAGCACCTCATCATATTAATACTAAGTGTTCAAATTTTAACAGCCTTCTTTTTTACCTTCCCGCAAATGTACAACGTGATTATAAGTCGAAAAAAAGTTGTCCAAAAATGACACACCCTAATATATATAAAGCCCTTAAAGCCCCAATATATATATATATATATATATATATATATATATATATATATATATATATATATTTATATTTATATCTTATATATAAAGGAGAGTGTTTGTATGTATGTATGTAATTTGTTTACTTTTTTGCTGTCATAGAAACACAACAAAAGAATATTCTTACTTAACCGACACTTGGTAATTTAGAATTATAAACAAAAACAATTGAACATCATTGCTTAACAATGCCTCCAAAAAAACGTAAAGCTATTGAAAGTAATGAAGAAAGAGATAAAAGATTAGCAACGATACGTGAAAGAGTTGCAAGATCTAGAAATTCAGAAACAGCAGGACACCGTGAAGCCAGACTCCAAGAAATGAGAAACAGGGCTGCAAAAACCAGAGCCTCTGAAACACAACAACAACGTGAGGCCAGGCTTAATGATCTACGAAACCGAGCTGCAACATCCAGAGCCTCTGAACCACAACAACAACGAGAGGTCAGGCTGCAACAAATCAGAGATAGAACGAGACGTTCACGAACTGATGAATACTCCGATTTACAGTGTGAAGCATTATTCTATGACCCTCACATAGATTACGCACATCACGCCAGTATCAACATAGGAAAAATGGATTTAATTTGCCGCAATTGCCAAGCCAAAAAGTTTAAATCAGAACCTCCCGGTCTTTGCTGCAATAATGGTAAATTAAAACTTAACCAACTGGACCCATTACCACAAGAACTCTTAAAATATACAACTGGTGATACACCACAGTCAAGACATTTTCTGAGTAATATCCGAAAATACAACTCATGTTTTCAAATGACCTCATTTGGAGCCACATCTGTTATTAATCAGCCTGGATTTCAATCCACTTTCACAGTACAAGGGCAGATATACCATAAAGCAGGATCGTTGTTGCCGTTGCCTAATCAGCAACCAAAATTTTTACAATTATATTTTATTGGAAACGACCAAGTTGAGACCGACCAAAGATGCGCCAACAATTCAGGAACAAGACGTGAGATTGTATCTGATTTACAACAAATGTTCCATGCACACAATATTTACATAAAAACGTTTGAAACTTCAATTGATCATATGCCCACAGATGCATATAAAATTATTATAAAAGCAGATCGAAAACCAGCAGGAGAGCATGAACGGCGCTTCAACGCTCCTGTAGTGGATGAAGTTGCAGTTGTGATATCGGGTAATGAATTTGAAAAGCGAGATATCGTGCTTCAATTACGTAGTGGATCATTGCAGCGAATTTGCGAAACGCACAGGTCGTATGATGCTCTACAATATCCTATTTTATTTCCTTATGGTGAAGATGGGTATCATTTCAATCTGAGGCAAGTTAATCCAACAACAGGTATTCCAACAAGTGCAAAGGTATCTGCTATGGATTATTATGCTTACCGTCTAATGATACGAGGTACTAAACACAACCACGTGATAAATTGCAGACAATTATTCCATCAATTTATCGTGGATATGTATGTAAAGATTGAAAGTGAACGTCTTCAGTTTATTCGTTCGAATCAAAAAAAATTAAGAGTGGACCAATATATTCACCTAAGAGATGCGGTAGCAAATGACGGAAATATTGAGAATCTGGGCACTTTGGTTATTTTGCCAGCGACGTTTACGGGCAGTCCTAGACACATGCATGAGTACACACAAGATGCAATGACCTATGTAAGGACATACGGGAGACCAGATTTGTTTATTACGTTTACCTGCAACCCGATTTGGTCAGAGATTAAAGAAATGCTAATCAACGGTCAGTCATCCAGTGATCGCCACGATTTAATTGCGAGAGTTTTTAAACAAAAGCAACAAAAATTCATTAATATTATAACAAAAGGTCACATCTTTGGAGAGGTGAGATGCTGGATGTACACCATTGAATGGCAGAAACGAGGTTTACCACATTCACATAATTTATTTTGGTTGAAAAGGAAGATTCAACCAACAGAAATCGACGCTATTATATCTGCTGAACTTCCTAACCAAGAAGAAGATCCTGATTTATACGCTGTGGTAACTAAAAATATGATCCATGGACCATGTGGAAATATAAATCGGAACTCGCCATGTATGAAAGATGGGAAATGCACCAAAAACTATCCTCGAAAATTAATTAAAGATACACAAACAGGAAACGACGGCTATCCTTTATATAGACGGCGAGCTCCAGAAAATGGAGGTTTTACGGCAATACTGAAGACGCGAAGCAACGTGGAAATAGACGTGGATAACAGTTGGATTGTACCATATTCTCCATTATTATCAAAAATGTTTAACGCACATATTAACGTAGAATACTGCAATAGTGTCAAATCTATTAAGTATATCTGCAAATATGTTAATAAAGGTTCTGATATGGCAGTTTTTGGTGTAGGCAATGAAGACACCAACAATGAAGTAAAGCGTTATCAGTTGGGAAGATACGTCAGTAGCAACGAAGCTGTTTGGCGAATCTTCGGATTTTCAATTCATGAACGGTATCCTACTGTGGTTCACCTTAGCATTCATTTAGAAAACGGTCAACGAGTATACTTCTCAACTGATAGTGCCGCAAGAGTGATTGATCAGCCGCCAAACACAACTTTAACAGCATTTTTCCAACTATGCCAGCAGGATACTTTTGCAAGAACACTATTGTATTCAGAATTGCCGAGATATTATACGTGGAATACATCAAGGAAAGTCTTTTGTAGAAGAAAAATGGGCAACTTTGATCCTGAGCATAATATTTATTCATGTGACGCATTGGGCCGAGTCTACACAGTCCATCCTAACAACGCCGAATGTTATTTTTTAAGAATGCTTCTACATACCATTAGAGGACCTCGCTCATTTGCAGAATTAAGAACGGTAAACGGAGAAATATGTGAGACATTCAGAGAAGCTTGCCAGAATTTAGGGTTGCTAGAAGGAGATCAACACTGGGATGACTCATTGCGAGAGGCCAGTTTGATTTCTCTTCCAGGACAAATCCGAATTTTGTTTGCCATCATAATAACCTCCTGTAATCCATCTAACCCAAAAACATTATGGGAAAAATATAAAGAATCAATGAGTGAGGATATACTGGCTAAAGTTCGAAGTGAAAATCCTACATTGGATATTACGTTTAACTCCGACATTTTTAATAAAACTTTGATTATTTTGGAGGAAAAGTGTATCACCATGGTTAACAAGACTTTAGTGGAACTCGGTCTTTTTGCACCTGTACAACATCAAGAGGGTGTATTTTATCCAGATTATATACGTGAAACTAGCTACAATGTCTTAGACTTAGAAGCATACATCGCGGATAAAAAGCCACTTCTTAATGAAGATCAGAAATTCGCGTACGAAACAATAATGGATCAAGTAGATAAACAAGAAGGAGGAATCATTTTTCTTGATGCTGCTGGTGGCACGGGAAAAACATTTTTAATTAATTTAGTTCTCGCTGAAATCAGGGTTCATGGAGAAATTGCTCTAGCCGTTGCATCTTCAGGTATTGCAGCGACATTAATGGAAGGAGGAAGAACAGCCCACTCTGCCCTTAAGTTGCCACTTAATATTTCCCGACAAGAAAATCCCACATGTCATATAAATAAAACAAGCGGCCAGGCACAAGTTCTTATAGAATGTAAATTGATAGTATGGGATGAGTGTACGATGGCTCATAAAAAATCTCTTGAGGCCCTCAACGCAACACTTAAAGATCTTAGAGGAAACTGCAGTTTAATGGGAGGAGCTCTGGTACTCCTGTGTGGAGACTTCCGTCAAACTCTGCCTGTCATTCCAAAATCGACTCCAGCCGATGAAATTTATGCCTGTTTAAAACATTCTGTTCTATGGAATCATGTCCAAGAAATTAGCCTTAAACAAAACATGCGAATCCTCTTAAGAGATGGGAATGCTCAAAATTTTGCAAATAAACTTTTGGAGATTGGAGAAGATAGATTAGTTATTGAAGCATCTGGTATGATAAAATTGTCATCAGATTTATGTGTATCGGTGAAAACTGTCCGCGATATGATACAAGCAGTCTATCCTAACGTTAATCAAAATTATAAAAATTTAGAATGGTTGCGAGAAAGAGCCATTCTTGCTCCTAAGAACGATGATGTTAATGTAATTAACAAGGAGATACTAGCCATGCTGCCAGGAGACGTGATTGAATATAAATCGGTTGATACCGTAGTGGATGCTGACGAAGCCGTCAATTATCCAACGGAATTCCTAAATTCACTTGATCCAGCTGGATTGCCACAACATCGCCTTATACTTAAAGTAGGATCTCCAATCATTTTATTGCGAAATTTAGATCCACCAAAACTCTGCAATGGGACACGATTGTGTGTGACAAAATTAATGAAAAATATAATCCAGGCAGTCATTTTAACTGGAAAAGGAAAAGGTGAAATAATTTTTATTCCACGGATACCTCTAATCCCAACTGATCTTCCCTTCAACTTTAAAAGATTACAGTTTCCAGTCCGGCTAGCTTTTTCAATTACCATTAATAAATCACAGGGACAGTCTTTAAAGTTTTGTGGTGTTGATCTAAGATCGCCATGTTTTAGACACGGGCAACTTTATGTTGCTTGCTCCAGAGTAGGTTCGCCTAAAAATTTATATATTCTTTCTCCTGGATATGAAACAAAAAATGTAGTTTATAAACAGGTGTTAAATAAAGAAGATTCTTAAATTTGTATGAAGTAGTGTATTATTGTGCTTTATAATTTGTTTTTTTTATTTATGTAGTATATTTATATTATTGTTTCTCCCTAACCCGTGCAAAGCCGGGTATTCAGCTAGTATATATATATAGTAATGGGGATTTGGGATTTAATCCATTACATTTTGTTAATAAATAATTAGAAATACACATTAAATTCAACGGCTGCGTACTCAAGGAGGCTGGGATTTTGAAAAGAAATGGAGGGCAAAATTGGGAGGTTTACAACACTGCCTGGGCGACCGTGAGAACAAGCGAATAAGATCATTAAACAGACACTTGGAAGGAGGACTCCTACGCATTAGAACGTGCGGCACCTGGATCAAAGAAACAAAGAATCGGGGTGCGAAATAACCCGGATGGGAAGGGCACTGTAAAAATTTGGGAAGCAGATCTCAAAATTCAAAAAGAGGTTTCTTGGGTACTCCAAGAATAACCGCAATAACAAACGTGTTCGCAACATAAAGGTTCATTCGAAGAGACAGAGGATCGCGCCAAGAGACCAAAAGCACGATCGCGAACAAGTAAATGAGCCGCCAAAGACCCATGACTGACAAGGCGGGCAAAACGAATTGGTTCGTGCAATATTGAAAAGAGCGAAAAATCCATAGAATTAGGTGGAGTGTCTGGAGTTGAGAGGAAGCGGAAATATCTCACACAATGAGATGACACAATGCCGCGTTATAACAATAAGATCTTTTGGAAGCTGGAGACACATGGTCGAACCGAGGCGGCGGCGGCGAAGAAGTGCGTCGTTAAATTTAAAAGTTGATCGTATGATTTGTCGAGAGGGGAATGACGAAACATTCGACATAACCAATCCGAGTAGTTCCGCGTGGAGTAGATACAATGAAATGATTGGTAAATAGTAACACGAGACGCGTGTGAGGACGTGACTTGCTCCGCAAAAAGTTGACAGAGTGGGGGTGAGGGAATAAAGAGAGTAGATTTCGAGATTTGGAGAAGAGACGGATTTCTTACAGAATTTTGCAGAGAGACAGATCACTAATCATCAATCACTGGCGTCTAGAGCATCACTAGAGTTTTTACTTGATTTTGTGATCAGACACTTCAAGTTTTCTTTTTGTAGTGCTCTGACACTTCGAACATTTTCGGGATTGACCCTCTTCAAGGCATATCATTTGCGTGGTGGATCAGGTTTACCCTGATCACTACATTCCTGGAATTGATCGTCTTAATTAGGGAGTTCGAGCACGATAACTTGGATTCAGCTTAATGAATCGTAACTACTTAGTTACCGAGGGGCTTCAGCATTAGTAATCCTCTCATAATGTGTTCGACTCAGATTTCACTACGACATCAATTAGCTAAAGGGCTAAGTGCCGTAATTAGGCCGTCAAATGTTTCGTGCTGACTGGAGGCGAGCGATACGGTACTTCAAGTGGCAACGCGCAGACGGTGGCTTCAAGTCAACAGCTGTAGAGTGGCGGTGCTGATGCTACGAGGCGGTTTTCGGGTCATTGATCCCCAAAGGGACATGAACAACCACACCGTTTCGAGATTGACAGGCCATCCACAATATCCACAGTAAGGTAAAATATTCTGACAACAATCAGAATAGCAGCAAAGTGGCGAGCGAATGTGAAGAAAAAGGTGCGTGTGCTCCGTGGTGAAAGAACTAAAGCTATTAGTAAATTTAGTAACAGTTTACGGAAACAATTTATTTTGTAATTAAAATTAATCAATCTTTTTATTAGTATGAAATTAATGTGGTTGGGACTAATAGTGTACCAACTCTTATGTAAATCAGTAAACAAATGTGTTAACGTGTGATTTTGGGGGAAAATGTATGGGGATAAATATGAATAGTTAGTAGATATACCTAAATGTAAAGGGAATAAAGCTTAATTTATCTGTGCTGTGGGAAGCTTTCACAAGTGCGTATTTTATTGAATAAATGGACCAAACTTCCTTGGCCCAATCTAGCCGGTGCAGATGCTGAAAGCGGAGTNTATATATATATATATATATATATATATATATATATATATATATATATATATATATATATATATTGTATAATGTTGTAATTCTCGGATACAGCAATCTGGATCCTATCTAGACGCTGTTCCTCCGATCTCGATAAAATTCAAGATGTGTCTATTGAGTAAACTCACACAAAAACTGAGCCTTAGGGCGGGTTCACATGCCCGTTCTACGCCGGCGTTCGAAGTACCGCGCTTATCAATCGCAAGGGAAAATCGCATCCGATCGCATGCAATAGTTCACATGGTGTTGACGCCGGAAATCTCAGAGATGTGTAACGAGACCCAGCGATTTAGTTATCTAATATGTAATTATATAAGATAGAGTCGAGGTCTCATCTAATTCCCCACCCCCCAACCCTGTCGCACCCATACCCCCATTCAAATGCCCAATGCAATGACATTAAAATACCCATATTTCACGTCAAAAAGTGAAAATATTGTAATGTAACAAATTTAAACAACTAATATTCTTCCAATAAGGAATTTATTTATTAATAGGGTACTAAACGTGTTGTTTATTCGTATTGTTAATCTTTCTTGGCGGGATGCAAAATTGTGTGATTTCAGATGAATAAATATTAGCGTACCAAATTCTGATTTAACAATTGTCCAACAATTTTATACATGTATAACGCCTAGAATATTTAACTGATTTGCTAATCATTTTGGAGAAATTCATCTTCTAAGCTTAAATACGTTTTTAAAGAGTCTAAAATTATTTTTGTTTGCTTTAGAAAACAAAATCTTTTCTCAAAATACAATGTTAAAAATACTTTAAATCTTACAACTGATTGCGAGCAGTTTTTATTTGTTTTTATAATTGAAAACTATTATTTTAACCATTCCTTTCTGTTAGTACAATTGTGCTAAAACCGAGCGCAGATTAAAATAATTAGGTTAAATACATTGTGATTTGTAAATAAGTTAAATTTAGAAACTTGTGCAGTAATTTCTTGTAGTAAATAATCTAACTACACTTTTGCTAGTATAAGAATAAAATTTATTTCAGTCCTGTTTACGAGTCAAATTTGTTTGTTATTATTTTTTTATAGTTCATGTTATTTATTGCTGGTGATCATCCAATCACTCTGAGTCTAGGTATTTATTTTATGGAGAAAGAAATCCCAACACAGGCTATACCTTCCGGGACCCCTAATTTATTTCACATTAAGGTCCTTTCATGTTTCATTTAATTGCAAGATTTATATTTGTGTTGTGGAATGCGGGTGTTTTTATGAAAAAAAATTTCATTTAAATTGAACTAGAATGTTTTTAGGAGCTAAAATGTGATTCACTTTAGCATACAGTACAGTTGTTCATACAGTAGTTAAAATAAAGTGTAATACTTATACTGAAATAAATACTTAATTTTATCCAAAGTTTCAGAGGTTTTATTAAGAGCGTATTCCAGGAACATCATGCCACAAACTTCGAGTCATGCGTTGTTTTTCTTGTATTCGTTACTATAGACTTATGATCTTATGACGGGACGAATACTATATAAAGTTAATAATATATAGTTATATAAAGTTACTATAGGCAGGGGATTCTTAATCCCATAGCTCAAGTCCGACCTCCATCTTAATCATGAATCTCTCCGTGTCAAAATCCGACATTTCGAACCATTAGATAATAAAAATTATTAACTAACAAACAATAAAAATGTAACTAGCAAACAATAAAACTTTAACTAATAAACAATACAAATTTAACTAACAATCAGTGGACAATTAAACAGTAAACGAACAGTCAAACGAAATTAACCGCACGCGAAACTCCTCTTCGTTACTTGGCTCGTCGCATGCAAACGGAACCAACCTAGGCGGCAGTGCGATGCACTGCGATTATCTGCGATAGAAAAAACGCTTCTATGAATCGCATTGCCATGTGAAGCAGACTGCACCACTGCAATATAGCTGAACAATGTTCGCTGTCGCTGCGTTCGCGCTGCGATAGAATGTGATAAAGAACCGAGTGTCTGCGATTTTTGGCTACCACGATCATAGTCCTTAGTTGGCCGAAACTACATACATATATTTATGTAGTGGTGGTGTTAAAACAGAACTAATAAAATCCCACCCCTGATAGTCTAGTTTACGTGCACAACACAAGTAACATAAGACTAATATTCAATGTCCTGGTGTGTCAACTCTTTTTTGCCAAAAACGAGCCATATCATTGAGGAATAATTTTGTATAATTCCCCTTCCAAAAAATACAAAAGATATACAATAAATTTAATCCTTCTAATTCGCGCCTAAAAGTTTTATAATGCACTATTGCTTCTATAATGTGAAAGAATTTACTGGTTTTAATAAAAAAAGCTAATTTATTTATTTATTGTCAAACTCGCTAATTCATCATGCCCCTGTTCCTTAACACAAAGTCATTACTAGGGTTATATATGTTACGCACAAAACCCGAATTCGGCCATTGGACGAAAAAAAACGACCATAACTAGTTTTGACAGATGCGTTTTTGCCAGAAATAGTTTTGAGGTTTTCAAAACGCGCTATACTAGTTTTCGTCGTTTACGTATTGCCAGAATTAGTTTTAAGTGTTTTGAAGGACAGAACTAGTAATGAGCACTTGCACATTAATGAAATTTCGTGTACATTAAGCAGGTATAATGTCTAGACTATTTACTGTGGATAACGTTATTTCCAAGCATGAGACGTTTATAAAAGTGTCTCATTTCCGTTGTGTAATGTTTCTAATACTCGAATTAATGGAAAATTTACATTTCAATCATATATCTCGTATATTCAATATTTTAAAATTAACTATTTTTCTAAACTGAGGTGGAATATTAATAAAAAACAATAATGCAAGTCTATAAATTAATTCCTTTATCTATTTTACTACAACAACCCTTAAAAATTGAAATGGACGCTTAAAAAAACGCATGGACGTTTTTCAGACATGGTTCAGATATTGTTTACTCTTCTTTGTAATTTAGTAATTAATAGAACGTTCGCGTACAAAAATCGTGATATCTTCTTTCATACGTGAGATACAGCAAATATTAAAAAAAACATTTCCCTCTAATTCACCTCTTTTAAATAAGAATTTTGACAAATCCTTTTACAGTGTGGCTACAATCCACACTGTAATTGTTTTCTTCCGCTATTTGTAGAAGTACCAGTCCCTGAAAGGACAGTAACCTCAGGAGAGGTGTCAGTCGAAATTGACCCAGAAGAGACGTCAGCCATCAATTCATGAGAGGAACCAGTGCTAGGGCTGGAACCGGGCGCAGCAGACCGAGAAGAGGTACCCAGCGACGACCCAGGGGAGGTGCTCTTTGCAGAACACCCCATCCCCGTGGAGAGACTACTCCATGACCATGAAAGTCATACGGAACCAAGACGATCAGAGAGATTTAAGAAGGAAAGCATACCGTATGTGTTACGTGTTGAAAGCTTGTGACTGTTAGTGAAGGTGATATCTTAATTCCTAAAAATGTAAAGAAGCGCTCAGTAAACGTCAGGCTAAAGAGTGTAAAGCACGGATGGAAATTGAAATAAATTATACAATTTCCCTAGACACTTTTAGTGTTGTGACAAGACCAAAAGATCAAAATGATATTTTGAATTCATGATTTTGTCAGTGAAGTAGGAATAAGTATTGGTGCCTATTATCTTTGAATTTCTTTTGATGCTTGTGTTTTGTGTAGAGTATAGCCACCACATATCTACCTATTAAATGTAAAAGTGAAATTTTGAGGAGAGGTTTCTAGTTGGATGTGCTACAAAGTTTATTTGTTATGTTGGTAACGCACATATAACAAAGTTTATTTGTTATATGTGGATTATTTGTTATCTTTTGGATGTGCGGGGTATTTTGGTATGTAATGAGTTTGCTGCTGTTGCTTGATGGCGAACGTATCTCTGGAAACTTGTTATGTTGGTGCATGTATTTCCTTGTTTTATTAAGGAACTAGACCGTAATATAGTTTTTACTGAGTACATACTCATGCAAATTTTACAAGAAAACTTTCTTTTTTGAAACAGAAACCAACTTTTAGAATAATATTGGTATATAATCATCTCCTATATCATCGAATACTAATTGTGTTTGCGATGACTACTTCCGAAAAACTTTCCTCGTCACTTTTTGTCGTAGCCTCTTATGTATCTATTCTTGTTCACGTTCTTTTATCTTTCACATGCATTACGAATAAAACAGCGAAAGAAGCTTCTATTTACAAACAAAACAAAGAAATTCTATTATTAATGTTGAAACTTGTTTAGATTACGTTAGTTTCAGACGATAATAAAAACTCCGTGAAAGAACTATGAAAGTGAAAGCATCTTTCCAGAAGGACTCAAGAGATGACTTCACTGCAACACGTTTGTGAAGAAATTGAATGGTTCTATGTTAATCATGTTACGTCGAATGAAAATGGGAGACGGGACCGGGATTCGAACCCGGGACCTTGAACTTTGCGCGCTCATGCGCCTACCGACTGCGCCATCCCGTTCCGGTTCGAATTCCGGTCCCGTCTCCCATTTTCATTCGACGTAACATGATTAATCTGTTACCTGGCGGTGAGGTTCTATGGTTCTATGTTGTGAATTAAAGTACTTCAGAACAACATGTGGATAGAAGAAACCCGAGAATAGGAACAGACGATTGTAGATATGAAAAAAATA
This sequence comes from Laupala kohalensis, assembly GCA_002313205.1. Classification (NCBI taxonomy): domain Eukaryota; kingdom Metazoa; phylum Arthropoda; class Insecta; order Orthoptera; family Trigonidiidae; genus Laupala; species Laupala kohalensis. Next base: position 104,353 of record NNCF01132689.1, on the reverse strand, counting down.
ATTGATTGGTTTGATCAGCATCCACCTTTCCCAGAAAAACCAGAGCTGATATCCATAAGCACACGTTTCGTTGGTGATAAACGGATCAACTTCCACTTGTCTAGGGAGGTGGGTACTCGATGCATAGACACATTGTTGAAGGTGATTTCAGTTCTTTGAAATTCAAACGGAAAGATCGCTTGTCACCATGACGTGTTCATGACGTGTTCACTATGAGTTCACAGTCGAACCGTTATCAACCCCACCATTCTCCTTCGGATAATAAGAATTGCAAAAGGTTCAGGTGAAGATATAGAGAAGTTCTTGCACTATGAACTCTGTCCGTATCCAATGTATCTGTTTGATGCGAGTGATGTGAGAAAAGGTACCAAATCAAGTTTTCACAAAGCATTAAAACCCTTACCAGGAACCACAGATCTGGACCAGATTTGTGATTGATAGAAGCTTTTTATTGCATCGTAGAGTCGAGTAGGGTTTGTGATACATTGGCTATATTGGTTCCAAGTACAAGTCTACTTCTGCTTTAGATTTTGATGGATACTCTGATTCAGAAAAAAGCTGTAAGAACATGGTGCTTTTGAGAAGTTCAGGTAAGAAAAATTCCATCGGTCTAAAAATCAATGACACAATGGTGCCCACAATATTCCAGGAAAACTTTCTTGCCAGTTAAAGGAGCAAATTTTGATCGAATGATTTCCATGTTGATTACCAAATTCAATGAGTCCAACATTCTCTGCAAACACGGACAGGAAGACGCTGATAAGATGATCGTGGTCACAGCCAATATCTTGTCGTCTCATAATGACAGAGTGACAGTAGGGGGAGGAGATATATCTTCTTGTTATCATATTATTGTGTACTCCTCACACCGTATACTTCTTGAAACCAGGCGGGAAATCCCTTCAATTGTATACCATCCTCCAAGAGCTATTGACAATAGTTTTGCTGAACACGAGTTATTTCTACACGCTGTGAGTGGTTGTGACACTGCATCCGCTCTGTACAACAACGGTAAAGTAAAATTACAACAACGGTAAAGTTAATACACACGAAAGAAGAACGCTGTTCTCGGACCCACAATCAAGTTTACGGACTCTGAAATCGATCTAGAGATAATTGTCAATGCAGGAGAACAATTTCTCGCGGCTTTGTACGGGTCAGGTAAGAACTGTACGTCACTGAACAAATTGAGGTACAGGCAAAACGTAACTTCGGAATATAAGATGACGCCTCACTCTCTCTACTAAATCAGCAGCACGACAACATTCAATGAGAGTGTTCTAGCAGGTATAACAACGGCTTGGAAATGAAAAAACCCTGAACATTTGAGGTGAAAAATGAAGAACAACAATCTAATGCCAATCGCTACCTTGGAATTCATGTACTAAAAGTTAGCCTATAGCGGCCGGCAAAATAAATTACATGATTTTTGTTACTTTTTTGTTGCTAATTTGTTACGTCAAGCGGATTTTTGAACCTCTTATAGTATTCGAGAAAACTCCTGTTAGCTAACTTAAATCTCAAGCTAGAGGTTACCGTCATAACTCTTCGAGGAAACGTATTATATGGATGCTGGAGGGTTCTAATTTTGTTACTTTTTGAGTACTTTCAGAATCAAATTTTATTTTTCCGCCAAGGTCGACACGGGGCCAGAAAACGGCCATAATCTGTTTTCGGGACATACAATGGGAAATTACAATTCCCGAGGGATATTTCAGACAGAAAAGGCTACTAATGAGCCAAAAGAAATATGTTACGTGCTATGTGGGTTGAAATTCCAATTAAATAAATTGGACGGGGGAAATTACAGTTACAGAGTCCATATGAAAGGTTCCCATGTGATGAATTTTTAAAGTCTGAGTATCGAAGGAATAAGTGGTCGTAACGAAGTCCCAGGTTGTGAGGGATGATGCAAGGGACCGAATGGAAGAGCTCTGGACCAAAACGGATGCAGACCACTGGAGCAACAAAAATAAATTCAAGAAATTTGGAATTTCGAAACATTCTTTAATCGCAGTGCGTTATGAATCCCTTAATGGGTGAAATGTCTAAATTAGGGGCGTAACATTCCCAGGTTGTAAGAGATGAAGCAGGAAACAGAATTTTCCTTCAGTACTAACTCGATCATTCTCTATGTTTCAGGTTAACCAAATTTAGTAATGAATAGAAGATTCAAATCAAATATCCATTCTCTAAAATAATATAAGAAATGGATAAACTATGTAGGGGAAGGGACAGACGGCGGGATGAAAGCAAGAATCGGTAGAAGGGATGGAAAGAGGGGGGGGGATTGAAGATGAGTTATATCTTTTCATATTTTAAAAGAGGAAGGGAATAGGTCCCACATTGGACTAGAACTTTTCCTGATAGCCGCTGATATATTAGATTATATACCTTCTATAATCTGTGACTTATATGTACCCTACTGCGTAGGCCACCGTAGCGCTACCTACTTTGTTAGCAATCTGGGAACTAACGATTTGTCATCTGTGATTGTACCCCCTGGCTTATATCAACTGTCGACGGACACGGTACGGGTGTGCAGGTGTGGTTGGGGAAGGTCGTTAGATTAGGGACACACGGCACTTCTTCCCTTTATTCGGCGAAGAAGAAAAGCCGAAGAAAACTGTTTTTATTATTCACTTTGTGTGTGTTCATTCATGTTTGTGATTTACTTTTTGTAAGGCCTTCATTTGTGGCCTTAAGTTAGCGGGAGGAGGAAGCAAGCTTGAGCAGTTTCTTTAAGCCAGCTTCACGATGGCTGGGAGAATGTCTTCGAAACAGTTGAGAGAACAAGCCTTTTTGATACTTAAAGAGAAAAAAAATTATCATCATCTCCAAAATATGTTGTCAATGATACAAGTGTGTTCAATAGTTTTAATTTTTGTCATTAGTGAGGTTATGTGTGAAGTTAATTTAATGTTTTTATATTTCCCAGGAACACGAAGGGACTGATTTGCAGCCTTGCATATTGACGTTGGAGTTAATTTTTAGTGAATTGCTTAAACGTAAAGAATTAGCTAAAGAGTTAACAAATCTCGAGAAAAGTAAGTATGCTCATTTCTTTTGGGATGTAGTTTTTGACATAAGTTTCATAAGATATGAATGTTGCAGATGCTTCAAGTGAAACTAATTTTGGTGTGTGGTTGCGCCAGCGATATGAGAAAACATTTGCACGTTTATTGCTTGTGCTAAAAAAACATTCCTCTTCTGCTACCCGCATTCAAGCTTTGACTTCAATGATGAAACTTTTGGCTCTTGAAGGACGCTTTCCCTTAGAAGATATAAAGAAGGGAGAATTTTACTTTCCTGTTCAACGGTTACAAGTAAGATGACACAACATTGTGGAGAGTTCTTTTGGAGTATTTTGTGTGTATTATTGAATGGCCTGAAATTTGAAATATTGCCTGTATTTCTTATTTAATATTCTTATTTAATCCCTTGATGGAATACCTTGTCATTGCTAGTTTTTATTTATATATGGTCTAATTAAATATAGTGCCAGTTTCATTATTAATGTTTTTGAACTAATTTATACTCTATATTCAGGAGGTATCATATTATTGATATTGATATTCATATTTGATGCTGTAAATTGTGATTGTGACCTAACAAGTTTTGTAATTTTTTTTACAGTTTATTATACTCGCATTACTGTCATGCGAACAAAACATGTCTGATTCTTTAAACCGGTTTCAAGAATATACATCTTACCATGATGTATTATATTTTGTATGGAAAATGTTGCCAAATATTGCATTAAGTCATAAGAAACCCAATGAAGTATTCATAAAGAACTTTCTTACACTGGTTGATAAAATCCCTATCCCGAAGGAAGATGATGTGAAGTCTAATTCTGAAATGATCCTGTGTTCGCCTATGGATATATGTATGTTTGTGTTAATTTTGTTGAGATTATCTTAGGGATCAACATTACTTACAGAAATTTTTGTTGCAATTTTTGAAAGTAGACTTTCATGGCAGATGTTTTTAATTATAATATTTTTCGGACCATAGTGCCAGGGTCTATTGGGATTGCACCTGAACATTTAGCCAGTTGCAAGTGCAGGCAAAATGTTTGGGTGCAATCCCAATAGGCCACAGCACTATACCTGAAACATATAATTCTATTTTTGTAAGGTGTTTTTCATATTAAAATCTTGTGTTTCCTAACTATCTGTATTCGTGAATTTTTGTCTATTTTGGTATCATATGTGCCTGACAATTACAGTGAATTTATATCATTATTATATTGTTAGATGGACCTGCTATTGTCTTGAATTTGAATCATTTACATAAATGGCTGAACAAAACTTGGGGCTGTGTAATGCATTGGGAATTGACTCCTGCAACACATCATCAACTGTTGTTTGTATTGCTGGAAAAAGTTTTACCTCATCTTGACCATCCATTGTTACTGACAGATTTTTTGATGGACTCTTTGGATGCAGGTGAACTATAAATTTTCATATATTGCATGGTGCATGTTTTTATATATTAATAAATCTGCTTTACCTTTGTAATATGAGACTTATTTGCACTTAAAATTTTTGAGTTTCAAGTCAAGGGTAGACAAAGATTTTGAGATGTGGATGTGAGTAAAAGAAGCAGGCTTATATATTATTAGCAAGAGGTTTAGGTTCTGCTGGATTGAAGATTGAGGTACAAATATCTGCTATAATCCCAACCTTTCCTGTACAAAAAGCTCACAAATGTTGGATATTAGTGGTGGATAGAACAAACCAAATTTATAATAGAGATGACGACTTAATCACAATTAAAATGTGTAAATGTTTTGTTAATATTCCTTCGGGAACAGAACACCTCAAGAATAGGAAAATTTTCTGCAAAATTATGAGAGATTTCTGTGCAGCAGTTTGAGAAATATTGCTGAGAAGTTATGTGGTGGAATACATGGAAAGAAGTATAAATGTGAAACATACTTTAGTTTCTTGAAATCATAGTTGTGTGGTTTATTGCATATTTTTATTATAATTCATTATTTTATTTGAAGTTATATAAATTCTAAGTGTGAGTAAAGAAATCAAGAAAGTGGTACTATTATGGTCTACTAAATAGCATTCATAGCATAGAACTGTTGAATCTTCTGAGTGAATGTATAGGTATGACAAATATTATAATAGTGTATGTATTATATAAAAGATAGTATTTTAACTATGTTAGGGAATCCTCTTTGTTTCAAAAACATTTCCCCTCTTTCTTTGTGTTAACATTAGATCTAATAATTATTTACAACGGTGTAAAATTTTCAGAGTGTAATTATTTGTAATATAATCAGTTGGAGGGATTGATGATGGAAGTAAGAACTTTGAAATGTGCTGTAGGTTGTGTTATTGAGTGAAATGGGATGATGAATAGTAATTTTAGTTATCCAAATTGATTATTAAATATTGACTGACCCATGGCGTAGTAGTTACAGCTCTCTATTTGTACCTGTGGTGACGTTAATTTAGTTCTGGTACATACTTTCACATCATTAATACTAATCATTGACATTTGCATCTCATCATTCACCCGCTAAGTCATCTTGATTCCATAAAGCCACTAGTAGGGTGGGAGCAACACATGGGGAAAACAGTCGTGGAATACTGTTTTGTGCAATCTCCCCATCTAAACGCCAAGTACAAAATGAATTCATACACTATATATTTAATAGTTAACTGAAGGGAACTGGCCAGATGATAATGTTGACCCACACTGTGCACTAGCTTCAGTGCTGTGCAGGTTCACTTATCCTTTATTCCAGTTTCAGGCCTGTAGGGAATCCTTGTAGAGTATATTTGTAGAAAGTGAGTGGGTGGTGTAGCGTGCAGCAGCATATTGTATTGAATTCATACTTTTAGAACAATGTTTGTGTTTAATTTTATTTATTATTTTGTATATTGCAATAATTTTTTAATAGTTTCAATATATATTTTTAGAGACATAGAAATATCAATCGAAGTAAGAGTAGCTAGAATGTAGAACCTCAAATTTTATATCAGATTCTTTAATTTTTTGGATAGTAGTATCACTTTGAGGAAAGGGGGTCAAAAGCAAGAGAATTTTAACATATGCATGTATTACTTTAAACTACTAAATAATTATTGTCAATGTATTACATCACTCTATATAGGACTGATGAACATTATCTGCTTAGCAGTTCAGCTCTTTAACTGGAGATGATGGCTCCAGTTACATTTTTAGTAGGGGTAAAATGTTCTTTGAAGAGAAGAAAATTGAAATTAAGTTTTTGGATCAACTTGTTCACACTAATGTAATTATTTTATCTTTCTTATTTTATGTCTTGTGCATTTTTAAGCTTTAATATTTTGGTGGACTGAAACAAAACAAGAGCTCAAAATTAGTCAAGAAAATCAATTTACATTCTTATAAAACTTACAAGGGAAACTTACCAATAAATGTACTATAGACATACAATGAAAAAACATTTCTGGCAATTCTTATTTGGGTTAGAATGTGTATCCCTCACTTTAATTTTAACAAACTTTGGAAATCAAGTTGAAAATGAAGGATGTGTGTTTTTCTGCTTGATTATTTGAGTTCTCTATCATAGTTGCCAAAGAGATCTATGTACAAATTTTGTGCAAATATGTGTTTAATAAAAGAATGTTCACCTCCACAACCTCCTATATGGATGAAGGAATTGAAATGTTTTTTGCTAAGATCATTTATGACATGAGGCTAATAATTTATGTATTCTTTGGTGCCTTTTTAGCTACTGGTATTGACTCTGTGATTTGAAGTTTAAATTTTTAATTTTTGAGAACTAATTTGAAGGTATAATATTTATTGAATTTGAAGGAATAACAACAGTGTTGCAGCACTGCTAACATTTTGCAAAATAAAGCATGGCCTTGCCATTGAATCTACTTCTTCCTGCGCTTTAATTAAAACCCACTTTCTTTCATTGTTCTGGCCATTGTTTAGATACTTGTGGCTCTGGTTTTTTATATTCTAATTCAATAAATGTTTGTTTTATATTTCTTTTCTTTGACTTTAAAGTAGCACTGAAAAAAAAAGAAAGTTCCATTTTACATTTCATAGTTAGTGTCAGCTAAGAAAGTTTCATATCATTTAAATATGTCAAATAATGATCCATTTGACTACTTATCTTAGTGAAATATCTTAATCCATTTAGGAGGTGATATTTGAATTAACCTTATCTTTCTGTACAGACCAGTATTTTATTCCACTCCATTCTAATTTTTTGCGCTTATTCTTGGATCAACAAAATTCAATCCAAGAAAAAATTTAAAGTGTTCTGATGTGACTTAATCAGAAAATGCCAATTTCAAAGTCGCCATCCATAGCATGTTAAATGCTCTCCTCCTTTGACCCCATCTATTGTTGGCTGACAAAATAGTCCTTCAAATCTCAAAAGATTTAAATCCCATTCTCAAAGATTTGTATCCGATCGTGACCCCCAACCACTCTACAGAATCTCCCTTTAATACTTCCCATGCCCTCCTTGTCTATAAACAACCCTCTAACCTTCATAAATCTCTCTATATAAAGAAGAGGGTCTGTTTTTTTACATAAACTACAGGTTTTACCAAGCATAATGAAATTTCACTTGTGTGACCTTTAAAACGAGGAAAATCTCTCTACACGAGATTTTTATTACCCACTTCCATCCTGTACTTTTTTATCTTAATGCAAGATTTTAGTACTTAATGATAACATTTTGCGCACATTAAATTAAGAGGAAATATTATGTCTACAATGCCATTAGAATTCAATTTCAACTCACCCTGTAGGCGTTGAGAGGGAAGAAAGTGATAAAAATTATCAAAAACTACCAATTTTTATGTATAATCCTTTGTTTTTGGAGCTGATGGGTGATTGGCTAGCTCCTGATGCCTTTGAAGTAGAAAATCCATTCCAATGGGGGGCAGGTCACTCCTTGCAGTGAGATAAATGGTGTGGGAAGGGAGTGGCATGTTAAAGTGCTCAAAGGCGCATTCAACCAGTATTATTCTCGAATCTATTGTTTTTTTGGGATTGTCAAGATGGATAGACTCTCTTGATGCTGTTGAAGTAAAAAGAATGAGTAATTTCAAGATCAGGAGTAAGTTTTCTGCTGCATCCCATGAATCAAAAGTTTGGTACTTCTTGATGAATTTCACTCCTGTGTCATTCAAAACAAGAGAAAAGTTAGTCTACAATGCTGTTTAAGCTCTTTCAGTCCTCATGGGGGTAACCTCTTGGAGTGGCATGGAATGGCATGATGAAAAATTAACAGAACTATCCAATATTAGTGAACCTCAAATCACGAAATATATAGTATTTGCCCATAATAAGGTTGCAAGTCTATATTTATTTATTTATTTATTTCAACCAATATTAGTATTGTATCCATAGTTTTGAGGCCAATGAGAATTTTTTTCTATTTAAGTGGAAGTTCAGCTCCAATGTAAGACAACCTTGCTTCCATGTGAATTGAGTCGGTCAAAGCATCTGCAAAATAACTAAATCAAAGGAACTACAAACTGTGTGTATCTTTTAACATGCCCACTCTGTCCAAGTTTTTATGAATACTAACCCTCTTAATATCGGGATTTACAACTAGAGCTTCATGCTGTAGTGATTTCATCTCTACCTGTACTTTTCCCCATACAATTTGATGATACAAAAGTTACAGATTCATTCAAAGTTAGCACTTTTGCAATTCTCCCTAATCATTGCCAATCTATGAAAGCAAAGACAAGTGGTGATTTTTTTTTTGTGGGGCTTAAGGGCTCGTCAACGGACAAGTGAACTAGTTTATATCTAGTCCCTAGGATTCTCTGCTAACCTGGGACTTCTGAATAAACTGTTTCATTTGAACAAAGTAATTTTTGTTTGTCAATGACTATTTTATTACTTAAAACTATTCCCTTCCAGTGGTAACTAAAACAGCAGTACCTAACCATTATTGGAAATATTTTAATTGAAAACTTCAATGTGATTCAATAAAGTTATATATAAACATAATTTTGTTGGAACCTTCCATAAAGAAATTACAGAAAAGTTATTGAAACACAGAGTGAGAATTTGCTTTGTGTGGTCACTCTTGTTAAGTGGGCCACCATTTGCTTTATGACTACCATACTAAGTCTTGTGTTTTGGGTGATTTTTGTGAGTGTGTTGATTACATACATTTTGAAAATGGGTTGTAGTATTGTTAAACAAATTTAATTTCTCTTTGCATGCATTATTTCTTAAATAACCAAGATATATCTGTGAAATTAGAATTTGAAATTTATTATACTAATGAAATAATACCCACAAAAACTTCAGTTTTGCTACCTTGATGTGGAGTATTGTTTTGAAGGATGATTCTCTTATTATTAAATGCAGTCAACTCTGTTAACATTTGGAAGACAATCTGGGAATGAATGTAATATTATAGTAAAGTTTTAATGTGTGTTCACTTTCAATTACTGCTTAATTTGAAGTCAAGTTAAGGATGTACCCTTAAAATATAATTTGAATTGATAATGAAATTGCTTCATGAACAATGCTCCATATTTATTGCAAAGTAAATAATTCTATTGCTGTAATAAGCCATGACACAATGAACAGGGCATTCAATCAATGATGAATGCAATATGTCTAATTTATTACATTAATTTACTTTTAAAGTATATAATTTTGAAGACATTTTAGATTTAGTGTTTATTACTTAAACATCCTGTCATTTTTGTATAGTAGGAATAGAGGCTCTCTTCCCTACTTTGAACTATTATTAATATTTTTCAGTATGTATAGGTATTCATACCCCTTCTATTATGTTCTTTTACCCTCAAAGAATTCGCTCAACAATCAGGTGCTTGTTTTTATTTTATTTTTGCTATATCAATTTTTAGCAACATTTTACCTGTATTAAGTTCTTTATTCAATAAGCTTTTTGATAATTATTGTTCTTTTGTAGGTGGTGCTGCTGGAGTTCTAGCTTTGCAAGGAATTTTCACTCTTATTCAAAAACACAACTTGTATGTGATTTTCCCCTGGGAAACTTTAAATTAAAAAAATTGATTTATAGATAGTTAGTAATATTTATATCATTAACTGTTTTTTTTTCTTTCAAGGGAATATCCAAATCTATTTGTCAAATTGTATTCAATGTTTGAGCCAGAAATATTTCACACAAAATATAAGGCTCGGCTGTTCTATTTATCGGATATGTTTCTGAGTTCTACGTAAGTACTGGGAATGCGTTGACACAAAATGAATGAACTTATTGGCATTAATCTCCTCTCAAATATTTTAAAGCCCTGTGTTTTGCAAGTTCTTTCTCCTATTCTTCTTTTCATTGATTATGTTTTATTGTTTAGGCATTTACCAGAAAATGTTGTTGCTGCATTTGCAAAGCGGTTGGCTCGTTTAACCCTTGTGGCCCCTCCTCAAGATATATTGATAATTCTTATGTTTATTGGAAATCTTATCTTGAGACATCCTGGTTTAAAACGACTCGTCAATCATCCTACAGGAGGAGAAGGTAGTCCTAAATATTCCACTAACATTCTTAAATATCTATAAAATTCAGTCATTTGTACTATTATTACTTTTATACAAAGAAACTGTTTCATTGACGGAGCAGAATGTTACTTGAGTAGAAGGTGTAGGATATTAACCAATAACTTCTTCTATGATACTCTAAGATATTTTTTCATTTATGCAGTGAATGGAGACCCCTACATAATGGATGAGAGAGATCCAGCAAATAGTTTAGCAATGGAAAGCTCTTTATGGGAAATTCGATCCTTACAGAATCATATTCTCCCTAGCATAGCAACTGCTGCGAGGTTCATAAATTTACCATTACCTTCTGTAGAATGGGATTTGACAAAAATTTTAGACCAAACACCTGATGATGTAAGTGAAATAAGTAGAGAATCTTAGACTTCTTATTTTGATATAGTTATTCTAAACTTAATTACATTTATTACATAATTATTTTAAGTACTGTTTGTTAAGCATCCATTTTTTACAGATATTTGTGAGAGAATTGAAAAAGAAAGCCAAGGAAATAGCTTTAACATTTGATAGACCTGTGTCAATGGAAGTTCCTGGAGGCGAAAGGCTGACCCATTATTGGAATTTTTCATGAAATATAGTACTATTATTGACTATCTGTATACGTATTGTCTTGTAATTCTGCGATGTACATAATTGTATGTTTGAAATGTAAATGTTTGCGTTATGTAATTTGTATTTTTGTTGTTTATAAATACCATTATTTAGTAACTCTTCTGATGTATTTTAATTTTGTTTGTTGAGTTGTTATTGAACTTACAATATATTTTAGTAACGTGTGGTAACTACCCTTCTCATTTCACCTTCCTTCCATACTTCAAGTTTGGTTTGGAATAGACTGTTTTGGTATCTAACCAGCCTTGGGAACGGCTGAAACTGAGCAAAGTAAATAGTTAATTTGTGGGTGTGGAGGGAAAAGATCGTGCTGTGGAGTTAATATTATTAATGAATTCCCAAAAAAAAAAAATCTTACCGAGAGAAATTTGAGCCCACCTTGCCCAATGCAGAGAGATTAGGGTGACATTAAAGTAAAGTTGAATCGGGGGAAAATATCAAGGAGTTTGAATAGATCGAATACTGTTCGTGGACAAATGCATACTTTGAATATTCTAATCAGAATGTATGTATAAAAATATGTCTAAATATTATATTACTGTTGAAACCATTGGAGAATAACTCGATTATAGTAAATTTTCATTTGTGGGTTTAGTGCTCCAGGGGGCTGTGATTACGTATTTATGATCTCCAGATGGCGCTGTAGTCTGTTCTTTTACGAAGAACGTCAAGCGTGGCTAATCAAGGTAGGAAGAGGTAAGGACATTTTGCTTGGATTTTGAGGAATACTATTAGATAGAGAGTTGTTTGTGTAGCATATGCCAACGTCTGTGGGGTTATAAAGAATTATATTGGGGTATGAGATCCTACATATGTGATAATTTTATATTCCCCTCGGGTGATCGTCACGAGGGCCGTTGGAACGTTGTTCAAATTTGTCATTTTATTCTTATGGTTGTTTTCTTTACTCAGATTTTTTGTTGTTGATAACACCAATTTTGTATGTGACTTACTAACCTAGCGTATCGCGTTTCCTACGATATCGTGAAATATGACAATTTGTTCCGCCCTAACCTTGCAATGGTAGACTGGCGTAACGAAATTTAATAATGCTGTTTAGTCTCGGATACATTGCTTTTGCTTTTGGTGTAACTAGTTGTATCAGTAAAAATAAAATACGTTTAGATAATTATTGTTTTAAGACCATTTTGTCGTTCCAGGAAAATGAGTAGTTCTGAGGAGGTGTCGTGGATTTCATGGTTCTGCGGCCTTCGAGGAAATGAGTTTTTCTGCGAGGTGAGTTTTCATTTCTATTTGAAAATAGTTCAATTTATTTACGAAGAGGAGTAGGATAAGTAAGTGAATAAGTGAAGTTTTATGTTTATAATTTTCAGGAGCATTTTTATGTCCATTATATTTTTTCGTTACATGCAGTATAATAGTAGTAGATAAACTATAGTATAAATCACTTTATTGATTTAATTGGAGATCAGGTCAATACGAATGAGGAAATTTGTATAATGGATCCATTGCTCAGGAATTAGGAGAAAAGACATACAGAGATTGGGTGACTTTCTTTGATGAAATTAACTGTACAAGTTCATGCAAATTGCAGCTCTTTATGTAAAATATTAGTAGTGTGAGTACTTTATGGTATTTAAATTTAATGATTCATGTTCAAGTAAAGTAAGCATACTGTCAGGGCACAGTAAAGAAATTACCTTAAAATAGATAATTGTATCCAGTCATATCAATCTCAATGTGATTTTCTTTTTGTATGGTACATTCTCAATTTAATTTTTCCCTTTTATTTACATATATACTATGGTTTGTGGTATTTCTTCTCTAAAATAATTTTGGATACTGGGTCTTGGATAATTGGATTTCTTTTGTGCATATCTTTGATATTTTTTCTTATTCTTCTAGCTTTTTAATCTCTTAATGTCTTTGGGTCCTAACCAATCTAAAAAGTATTATTTAGTTCTAAGCATTATCATAAATATATAATTTGGAAAGTGTCTTGTTACATTGAATTGTCATCTGACACCTAAATTACATAGTTTCTATAAATGTGGTGGCAATTAGTAGCTAAAATATCATGATTATGTGAAACAAGACTTAGCATTTAAGAGCAATAATTGTTTTGGTAGATTTCCAGTTGTCAGATCTATATGCTGAATATCTATAACGGCATGTAGTTTGTAAACTGTTTGTAATTAAAACATTAATTAATATTATTGAAGTACTTGAACTAGTAATTTGTCTATTTTAAGGATTTTGTATTTTGGTTAAGAAATGGTAACTGTTTATTAATCACTTTCCCTTGACTATCTTGATTAACCATGATTATAATAGAAATGAATAATATAACACGGAAATCTGCTTATAGATACAAAAAGAGGAAAGTTGTGTAGTGAAAAATTGTAATTAAGAATGTGAAAATTAAATAGAACCATATTAATTTGACTATTAATGTAAATCAATTGTGGTAATGGGTTTAAATTATATAAAGTTGGATTAGTATTTTAGTACTATTAACCCTACTCCTTTTGAAGCTCTGTTAATCATTATTATTAAGGTTGTGAGGGACTTCCAAGTTGTTAATTTGAAGAATGGTTTTGTGGAGTACTGTATATAAGTATATTATTTGAGTTTCTTAGTTTAGTCCCTATTGCTTTCCCATTGGAATGTAACAAAATATGCATTTATATTTGTGATTTTTTATAGTTAATCTAATTTATTTCATTGTATAGAATGGAACACTGAGGAGTAAAATCTTTGAATTTTGTTTTGATCCTAGTTTTCTAGTCTGATATTTCATTTTCTTTACAGAAATTAACAATTTTATTATTTTAATAAATTACATGCTTTTCTTGTTTCACAAAAGAATTGTCAGTAAGATTCTCAGAATTCTCAAAAACAGGAGATGACAATTATTTTGTTACACCCAGAAAAACATAGTGAACCATGTTGAAAATAAAAATCACAAAATATTTTTTCACTTTTATAGGTATACGTGGTTATTATTTTTGTTCAAAATATTTTCCATAAACATAATCTGGTTAATAATGATTTCTTGCTTGTTTGAATCGGGTGGTAGGTGAATGAGATAAATATTAGTTTGTGTTTTTGCTTGAAATAATTAACGGTTTATGATACAAACTGTTGTAAGTGTTCTGTCAAATCCTAAATGTCAAAAAGATTTTGTTTTGTATGGATTTAAAAAAATTCACATTTAAATCTTCTGCTATATATTACAGAGCATAGGACAATATTGAAAATATTCTTCTTCAGTTGTTGTTGTTATTATTATTATTATTATTATTATTATTATTATTATTATTCTACTATTATTTTAGTTAAAATGAGAAGATTTATAATCTTATTCTACATCTGAAACCCACTTATTTTATAATGGACTTACTGAAGCCTTCATGTGGCTTAGGAACAAAAATTAATGTCTATTTCTATGTCTTGTTCTTTTGATATATTTTTTAATGGTTGCAGAAAAGTTTTCACTTCATATGATTTTTCATGTGAAACAGGATTCCCCCAAGTTGTTTGTGTAGACATTTTGTGTATATGAAATTTTAATAGAAGGTAATATTCTATTTATTTTATAAATTTTATTTCTGAAATTTTTTATTGTTACATAATCCTGGATATATCTGTAAGGACTGTTCAACATCTCTTTGCTCTATGTAGAAGGAAATATATTATTGTACTCTTGAGTGTGTTCAGATTTTCTGGATCAAACAATAATAACTTAGATGAACTATGGATTTAGTTAGGGATATAGTATTAATACTTCTAAAAAATTGCTCTTATTTCACCTTTTTCTCTGTATATGGGGGTGTCTATGGGATGTTCTTGGCTGAGCACATGGTTCTGATTTCCTTTGTCAACTTAACTCTTAAGGGCTCTAATGACCTCGCTGTTGACGAGCCCTAAAGCCCCACCAAAAAAAAACAAAAAAAACTTAACTCTTCTAAGATACAGAGAGAAGCTAAAAGTGTTTTTTCTCAAATATTCATACTCTAATTATGTCTGAAAGTTTCATTCTAATCTTATTTTACCTAGGTTGGTTACTGATCCCAATTGTTTTGGGAATCATGAAATCAGTATTAATGTCTTGCATAATACTGATTGATTGAATGTTACTATTTCATAATGAGACATGAAGTTAGGGTTTTGGCAAATAATACATTAATTATTTATATATTTTCATCATGCTCTTCACTGTATTGAATTCATTAAGGATATAATAATTTAATTATTGAAATAGTGCTCTGAATGTTCAGTTGCTCAAATTTGATAAGTGTCCTGTACTTTTGGAATGAATCTCTCATCTTTTTAACCTGAGAAACTAATATAATGGGATTTTTGCTCCACTCTTAATCACCATTTCCTCTTGACACTTCAAAAAAGACCTTGTTCAAAGCCTAGTAATTTTGACGTGATAAGTGAAAAATATTTTTATTGACTACAAAAATAAGTTCCACCACCTACTCATTCAATATAAAATACTTTGTTAAATTTCTTCATTATGAATGTATGGTGTAGGTATTAATTAATGTGTCTAGTTTCTATTGTGCCAGTAGGTTGTAATATTTGATAACATTATTTTATTTGAGTTATTTTATAGGCTGATGATGTAAAGTGGATTCAAGCAAGCAAAAAGGCAGTCACCCTAGAATTGCATGGTTTTATAATTTTGCCAAATTATATGAAAGAAAGAATCTTAATTCTTTGACAACTATTTTTATATTATGGTTAATTTTTAAATGGTCCTTTATTATCCATTGTTTAAGAAAAAATTGTTTTTGAAAATAAATATGCACCCCACCTGAAAATGATTTTTTTTCAGTTGAGCAAGTTTTGAAATTAATATTTAAGATTTTGCTGCCTTTCATGCTATTATGTTACAAGTACCTCATTCCCGCCCCTACATTGTGTTAAGTGATTTTTAGAATGAGTTGACAGAAAAATGATTTGTCTTGCTGGTAAAAAATACAAGCGTCTATGATGGTTATCCAGGGTTTGACACAAGTTGCAAAGCTTACGTACAAAAACAAAGTGGGGTTCAACCATCTTGATATGAAAGATGTTTTGCTTTCTTTATGAAAATTTCCATAGGAAACAAAATTGTGCCTATGATTTCAAAATATGTGTTGTTAAAGATTCATTTTCAATTCTTGTGACATTTTGTAGGTTGATGAAGATTATATTCAGGATAAATTCAATTTGACAGGACTGAATGAACAAGTACCTCATTATCGCCAGGCTCTTGATATGATTTTAGACCTAGAACCAGGTAAATAAAAAGTTTTTTCTTCTCTAGAATTTTTTGCATTATAATGTCCATTATTATTGGTATTTTTTTCATTTCAGAGGATGAATTGGATGACAATCCTAATCAGTCTGACCTCATAGAACAAGCAGCTGAAATGCTATATGGACTTATTCATGCCCGCTATATACTAACAAATAGAGGCATAGGGCAGATGATTGAAAAATATCAGTCAGGTGATTTTGGTCATTGCCCTCGTGTTTATTGTGAAAGTGAGCCTATGCTACCAATAGGTAATGTTTGTATGTAATATTTGTTTTATAGTTTTATTTGTGAACTAGAAGGGGGAAAAGTGAATCTAATTAGTTAACTCATACTTGAGATTGATAGTTCAAGTGTATTAAGAGTTCTTCATTGTATGAAATTATGAGTGAGTACTTACAAACATACTCTTACAGGTTTTCTGTATTACTGGTAAGTTTGAATGTATAGTTTAGGGAAAATTTGTTTATGAAGGCTCTTTAAGTTATGACATTTCTACAAATTTATGGTTATACTACAAACTCATAAATTAAATTCAATACAAAAACATAAACACTATACAAAAAAAGATACATCCCTGACGATTGCACTGATATATTTTTACATTTCAGTCTCCTAGTTTGTATTTTATTTAATAAAACTACAGTATTTTCTGTTTCACTTCTGTATTTTCGCTTTGTTAGGATTGTCTGATGTACCTGGTGAGGCTATGGTGAAAACATATTGCCCTAAATGTATGGATGTTTATACCCCAAAGTCATCCCGTCACCATCATACAGATGGAGCCTACTTTGGTACAGGTTTTCCTCAGATGTTATTTATGGTGCATCCAGAATACAGGCCGAAACGACCTGCTAACCAGTTCATACCACGGTGAGTAAAAATTTTTTATTATTAGGACTTTACTAATTATAAGTGCTCTTCTCATATTCCTGAGGGATTTCCCTCAGTCTTCATAATAAAATAAATTATATCAATCATGTTTTTCCTGAATAATTCTCAACAATTTATCTTTGAGCCAAGAGGGTGCTTTTGAAAACCTATCTCCCATCCTCAGCAGAACTATATAGTAACGTGAGACGAGCTCCAATTATTCTTGTCTGAGGATGGGGGTATCTCTTGGAAGCTCGCTACTGACAGGTATATTTTAGAGAAGTTGTGTGGAAAAACATGATTTATGAAGTTTTGATACTGTTTTGTTTTAGCTTAATTTTTTAGACATAAATTCTTGGACATTTACCTTTCTTGTTTTGAGCTCTTGTGTGAAAGTTCTATACATGTTCTATGAATGTTTTTTGTTACTTTTTGTACCTTCTAGTACCTCAAAACAACATACAGAATTTTCAAGTTTGATTATTGTTTTTTTAGAAATTGTGTGTGTAAATAATGTGTTATTACCTAAATTATTTAATATAATTAATTACTTTAATTTCCTTCTAGTTGTCTTGTGTTTTAAAACATTGTTGGTTATTGTGCACTTGTAAAGAAATTAAAATAATTATTTTTTAAATTATTATTTGTTTGGAAAAGTGTGTTACAGAAAATGAATAACTAAATCTTTGTATTCAATAACAAAATTGAAATTTTGCGAAGTTAAAAAAATTCAGTGACCTTAAAGCAACTAGAGGATTTTAGTCTTGATGTGGAGAGGGGACACTGAATTAGAAGTTGTTCTTGAACAACTAATTTTGAGTGCTGCTGTTCCCATCGTATTCCTGCTGATAATAGCCACTGCCGATTCATTAATCTGTCCTAAATTAATGTTTCATAAGTGTTCCTTTTGTCTAATTTCAATGTGAACTTTATTTCTTGCTTGGTGTTGGTAGAAATACTGTGGAAATTTACTCATCTATTATTAGTGGCAATAAGATTATTTCTAACATAAGAAAGTGAGTAAACTTCATTGCAATCTTAACAATTTATTCTCTAATGCCTATCTATTTTTTCGGGGGTTCTTTTAGATTGAAATTTAGATTTAATTATTGATTCTTGTTAAGTTTTTGTGGTGGCAAAGTAATATTTACATTTGAAGAGCTTGCAGAAATAGTGGTACAAGTGACATTTCCACAAGTGACAAACTTGTGGAAAACCTACAATAAAGTATGAATTGAAATGAAAAATCTGAACAAGTTTTGTGAAAGAAACGTTATTTATCTTCCTGTGAACACATTTTCTTATTTCAGAGATTTTGTTGATCTGGAAGGAAAATATTGAAAATTGTTTAAGTTTAGTTTATTTTTTTAGGATTAAAAAGTATCACATAACAAGTTCATAGCTAGGAGTTAGAAACCTAACTTATTACTGTCAGTTTCCAATCTATATATCTAGACAGAGAGGCATAATTAGCGGCGCATTTCCTTTAAATCAACATACCATATGGACTCGGAAATGTATAATCGTGGGCGAAGATGCTTCCATGAACCGTGCTGTTGGGAGGTTTCTGTGCCACCCCTTTCATGCTGCAACACATTTTCGAGTGAGGAGGGAAGTAAACTTCATGAAAAGTCAAGCATAGCATATATATCATACTTCGAGTTGTCCAAGAAAGCTAGTGTCACATGTACAAACTGAATAATATTTGCTAGAAGCTGAGGTAAAAAGCTTATCCACACCTGAAAACCACTCTCCACCTTATGCCTCCCTTTGAAGGGTAAATTGTCTCGTATCTTCTGAACTGTTCAGGAGGGTGTGCGCTTGTCCAAGGTACTTGGTTTAGGTGTTTAATCACCACTGGGCATATCCCCCTACTAGCCATTCCTTAGAGATAATTTATGTTCTACTCAGTGAAATCGATGGGTATGACATAATGTATTTCAATAGGTGTTGTAAGACACAAATTTAAACTTTTTGATTAGGGATTGTCTAGAAAGCACATTGAAGCATCCTCACCCTAAATTTCACATTATTCATTTCAAAGTACAAAAAGTATGTTGATTTGAAGGATTTGTGACTTTTTTTAACCTTTCTGTCAAGATATATGGATTTGTAACAGACTGTGACAAGTTATGATGTAAATTATCAATTAAACAGAGAAATATTTAATTTTTAGAAACAGCAGCAAGTTTCAATTGTAAAACTTGTCATATTGTAACACATTAATGTAAGTTTGTTGACTTGTGCCATTATTTTTCTAACAACATGAGTAATTTTGCAAATGGCTCAAACTTTTGCCCACTGTATGGCAGCGCCAATCAAATCACTTGTAATGTTTTTTCCTAGGTTCTTAACATTATTGAGATTACTCACATACCATAAAATCAATTTTTTTCAATTTTGTCACTTGTACCACAATTTTCCTAGACCCTTCATTTATATTTTTAATTTCATGTTTTCAATTAAATTTGAACAGATTGAAAAATTGGCAGTGGCTGCACATTTTTTGCAATGAAAAAACCTGTATTAAAAATGACGCAAATTTATTGAAAAATGTTTGTTTATTTTGCTCCGCTGGCTTGGGATCGAGTATTCAAATATGGATTGTCAAACTAAAAGTATTCATTAGAAAACAATTTAATATTAAAATTTGTATTTTGTACATCCTGACATTATGAATGACCTATGTAAATTGTATTTTATTTTCAAGGAAAACTTCCTTCGTTTTCTTTTATGGGGGGG